>PVKU01005450.1:0-123431 GCA_004027475.1 Anoura caudifer
GTAGCATAGATGGTAGGTAGAAAATAGACAGGGGGAGGGCAAGAGTAGTGTGGGAAATGTAGAAGCTAAAGAACTTATGACACATGGGCATGAACTAAAGGGGGGAATGTGGGTGGGAGGGGTGTGCAGGGTGGAGGGTAATGAAGGGGGGAAAATGGGGCAACTGTAATAGCATAATCAATAAAATATAATTAAAAAATATATACATTTTAAAAAGCTTTTGTTTAAAAAAAAAAAGAAAATCTTGACTATCATAATCATGGATTTCATTAAAACGAAGGAATATAAATTTAGTGGGGCATGTGCGTCACGACGTGCAGATGATGCGTGCACGCTATCCCCGCCCAGTGCCGCAGCCCACCCACAGCCCACCCACAAACCCCGGCCCGCGCAGGAACAACTGAGCTCGCTGTGCGTTTGTGCTTTGCTGTTGGGAGAAGCACCAACTTTATGCATCTTCAAACTGACAGGGGACAGGACCTGTTTTATGTCACTGTTTGTTAGCTTGGGTCTTGTCATTTCCATATGCAGACCTGGCTGCATCCTCCCTGGTACAATTGCTCTGAGCCTCTGTGGCTAGGCGGTGGGCCGAGGGGCAGGAGAGCATGCAGTGGGAGGAGCAGCTCAGTGAGGGGCAGACCCCTGCAGACCACCTGGCCAGTAGAAGAGCAGGGGGTCAGCCTCCTTCAGCCCTGAGTTCTGGAGGCATCTTTGCAGTGCCAGCCAGGCCCCTCCGGGCTAAGAGAAGCATCCCCCCCCTGGATCCCCACAGAGCTGTGTGTGTGTCCAGACATCTGCAGCAGCCCGAGCAGCCACCCCGGCTGGGTCCTGAGACCCCCTGGGTCCTGTGCCAGAGGACAACCCCCTGGAGTGGGCTCCCCTTGGCCTCAGCTGGACAGAGAGGGCTGGCTAGTGCCCAGGCAAACCCAGGGGGCCCTGCTCGCTGTGGGCACACAGGGGCTCCGGGTCAGAGCCATGGTCATGTCCACCAAGGCAGCCTGGGTATGACAGCAGCCTGGTGACCTGCTTTGCCACCTAGGGTTTGACAAGAAGTCAGCAGGTGTGTGAGAGGGTCCGCAGCCCCCTGACTGGAGCGGCAGGCCCAAGCTCCGAGCGGCGGGCAGCTGTCTGCCCCAGGTGACACTCCCCTGGAAGCTAGCATGTGCAGGCCGGCAGTCACAGATGACTCATGTGACTAACTTCTCTATGACAATCGGGCTAAATTTAGGTTAATTACTTTTTAACCATTCTCCCAAGGGTACATGAAGGTACTTGAAGCCGGTCCACAGGCTCCGCCGCTGCTATCTGATGGGCCGCACGCCAGCCTGGTGGTGTGGGGCCCCACCCTGCTGGGGTGGGGATGGGGCAGCCAGCTGGAGAGCACCTCATGCATCACTGTCCAGCGTGCAAACTGGTGGCCCTGTTTTTGGACATTGAGACACAACTGTGTACACAGGGCAGTTTGTCAACTTGCCCAGCCCTGCAGCCCATCCCCTCCCGTGACATGACTTTTTAGCTCCTTACAAATCTGAACACTGAGACCTGGAGACCTTCCTCACACGTCACCAGCGGCCCCTGTGCACTGTCACTGCAGCTGGATTCTCACCCCAGACCCTTCCGCCTGGTCTCCTCGTCCGTGCCCCCTCAACAGCACAACTGAACTGTCCAGAAGGTCACTCTGAAGCCCGGGAACGTAAAGCCTGCCCAGCTGTGCCGCCAGTGCCTCCCACCACATCGCCCAAGCCCCAAGCCCAGCCCCGCCAGTATGGGATCTGAGCTCCTGCCTTTCCCTGAGCTCCACCCTCACTCTAGAACAGCTGCTGCATGCTAGGCCACCCAGGCACCCTCCCCGGGCTCCCGCGATTGAGACTCCAGCCACTCTGACCCCTGCCGCAGCTGGATCCCTCTGGGCCACCTACGGCTCAGACATCACTCGGCTCATAGTTGCAGGCAGAACGTCTGGCTCCCTAGCCAACCACAGAAATGAGGGGCCTGCCCCCTCACAGAGGAGCTCCAAGGGGCATGTGGCCAGCACAGCCATAGTCAGCACTGGCCATGCCAGCACTCCCTCCAAACTCTTCCCATGTATCATCTTGGAATGATCTAGAAGCTGAGGCGACCCCTGCTGCCCTGTGGCTGCCCCTGTGAACTCCACTCTCTCCCTCAAACACCATGCCAGAGGTATGGCTATAAACCCTGCCCTGCTCCCGAGGGACTGTGCCTCCCAGCAGGACACCCTCCTGCCAAAGTCCACTGACCACAACCCCTGGTCCGGTGAGGCCATGCACCCGTGCACAGCAGCCTCACATGTCAAGGTTCTAGTTCATGTGGCTTTGGAAGGGCCCGACAAGGCCTGTGTGAGGCCCAAATGGAGGGTGATTCATACAGAGGCGGGTCTAAATCCAAAGGTAGCGGGAAGTCGCCGCAAAGGCTGTCTGCGGAGGCTGACACACTGGCATCAAACAAACGGCTCCATTTCCATGTCCCTCCCCAATCGGGACTTGTCACTGCAGTGGTCTGGAGGAAGGATGACCATTCGGTACCTTTGCTTCACCTCATTACCTCCTCAGAGGGCCAATGAACAGCCAGAAACGGGTCAGAGACCACCTGCACAGGGCAGGTACCACCTTCACCGTTTTAACCTTCATGTTACTCAAATTATAAAAGCAGCACATGTTGGCTGCAGCAAGGGGACCAGTACGAAGCACAGGTGGCGACCACCTGCGGCAGCCACAATGGCAACTGGCCCCTGAGCAGCACTTCTGCCCTAAAGCAACACCACACTGGACAGAACACAGAGACCTGCCTCCGGGCAGCAGGTGAGGACTTGTGCGAGACTGCGACCCCAGAGAAGGGAGCAGCAGGCTGCTGGAGCCACGGATCCCTCCTTGGGCACGGTTTCCCCCACAGCACGGAGCTGGGCTCCAGGCAAAGCACGGCAGGTAGAGCTCGGGGGGAATGCGCAGGGAGGGCACTGGAGAGAAGCCGCACAGAGACGGCCCCCAGGTCCATGGCCCCGAAGTCCTTGGCTGAGGACTGTCTGGCACCTACCAGCATGAGTGTGTGGGCATTGCCAGAGGGCACAGACACTGAGAAGCCAAGCGGTGCCAGCCCAGTAGTGTGGAGAGAGCACCTCGTCCCTCACTCAGCCTCCAGGCATCCAGCCGAGACCCCAGGAAGGCCATGCCTGGGACATCAGGAAGGTCATGCCTTGTAGTGGGGACAACATCCTTAAGTAAGACCTATGGAGACACCCACCCCCGCAAAGCCCAGCACAGAGCCCGACAGCAATGCCTGCGGTCGGCCGAGGGACAGGAGCTTGGGAAACACCTAGGACACGCCTCAGAGCCAGCGCAACAAAGTGTAAAACAAAATTCACACAAATTCAGCGCCAATCAGGTCAAAACTCAACACTCCTCAGAGGAAGATAGGAACCCAGGGTCTCCGACACCTCAGTAGCCAAGTTCAGTGGAGATCAGAGATGGGAGGAGGAGGGGGAAAGGACCCACGGGAATAAGGCAGTCAACGTCACAGCCCTGGGACGGGGCCTGTGTGGGACTCGGCAGAGGTGGCAGAGCAGGTGTGGCTCATGGGCTCCAGGGACCAGAACAAGGGAAAGTGGAGGATTGACAGGAGGAGGAGTCTCAGCGGACAGGCAGAAACTGTAACAAATGCAAATCATACTACTCAGTTCTGGAATATCCAAAGTGAAAGATCCACCGAATGGGATTAACTAGAAGGAAACATTAATAGAAATTAACGAACTCGAGGAGAAGAGAAAAGGAGCTTAAAGAGAAATAAACAGACTCAGCAGCCTGCTGGAAAATGGAAATGCACTAATGAATGAAATTTTAAAAAATTACCCAGCATACATAGAAGGAGGAAGGAGGAGGGAGGAGGAGGGAGGAGGAGGGAGGAGGAGGAGGAGGAAGAAGGAAGAAGGAAGAAGAAGAAGGAGGAGGAGGAGGAGGAGGAGGAGGAAGGGAGGAGAAGAAGGGGAAAGAGGGAGGAGGGGGAGGGGGAGGAGGGAGAGGAGGAGGAGGAGAAGGAAGAAGGAAGAAGGAAGAAGGAAGAAGGAAGAAGAAGTCATCCCAGGGGAAAAGACAACGTGCAGATGCCGGCCACGAGAGGAGTGGTTTCTGCCAGCGCCCCTCACGAGGTGAGGTGGTCACTTCTGAACCGAGTGAGAAAACCGTTCTCAGCAGAGCAACAGAAAGCTTTAGCAAGACCTCACTTCAGAACTGAAAAAACACAACATATGAAATAACATGTTAAACATATGTAGAGTGTGGAAGTTAGGCCTATGTACTAAAATCCCTAGAGTGGTCCCTAAAAAACTAATACAAAGAAATATATTTTAAAAGCTAACAAAGTAAATGGAATATTAAACCATATTCAAATAATCCAAAAGAAGGCACGAGAATGGGAGCGAAGGAACGAAAACCAGAGGGACAAGAGAAAGCAAACAGCGGAACCGCGGACCTGGATCCAAAGGTCTCAGTGAAGAAATCGCTGTAAAGACAACGCTGTAGATGGGTTAAATGTTAAAAAACAGAAAGTTTTCCCCTAAAAAGACCAGCAGGCCCAGGTGGTTTAACAGGTAAATTGTACCAGACTTTCAAGAACAGGAAATCCTATCAGAAAAAGAAAAAAGACTCCAAGTCCTTCCCTGAGGCCCGAATAACTGATGTCCAGACCCAATAGACGTGAGGGGAGGGAAAGTCAGCTCCCCATTCATCCTGAATATGGATACAAACCCTCAACAGACACCAGCAAGTCGAACGGAACCGGAACCGGGTAACTTCAAGAAGAATACACCACAATCAAACTGGATGACCCAGAAATACAGGAAGGGCTTAAAGGCAGGAAGTCCAGAGTGGTACATCAGTTTGAGAGATGACAGGGAAAGGGCGTCCTGGCTGCAGGCAGGCGCTCAGAGGGCCTCGCCTCAGCAGAGCCCTGAAGGCTCCGGGGAAGCCCCGCTGGGCCCGGTGGGGGCCGGGCACTCGGTGCTCTCAGGAGGGCAGAGCAAGGCTCAGTCTGCACGAGAGGCAGAGCCGTTACTCCCATGCCCACATCCACCGCAAGGCTCGGAACATAGCTCTGTAGGCCCACGGGGACCTGCCGAGACACGGGTGTTGCGACCCCTCCCCTCACTGGTTTCAGTGGTTGAGTTCTTGCCACTCATGTCCTGGCAGCCCACTGCAGAAGAGAGGAACGAGTTCCAACAGTGGGCCACCGGGCTGTGCTGGGCTGGGCTCCCCAGTGAGAGGTCACCTGGTGAGGCGCCTGGACCAGCCATCTCTACCATCCACAAACAGTAATGGAACTGGGAGCCCACAGGGACAGGCCCAGGGAGCCATTCGGCCCATCCCCCCCGCCCCAACCACCTCCACAGCAGTCAGGATGGGTGGGCCCAGACAGATGAAGGGCTGGGGAGAGGAGGAGGGGGAGAGAGTCTACAGAGAGGGACAGAGAGACCTGCGCTTGCCGGGGGTTGTTTGAAGAGAGCCCAGGGACCCTGGGGCCTCTCCCTCGGCTGCCCATGGGCCCCAGCCTGGAAGGCCGCCTGTGTCACTGCAGGCCCCACGGGCTGTGTGCTCAGAGCCCTGGGGCCCATGCTGCCAGCTGCGCCAGGCCCTGCATTCCTGGGTCCGAAGAGGAGAGTGGACACTGAGTTCACCCCCTGCCACCTCCAATGGCTGGGATGGTCCCTCCCCTGCAGCCTTTGCCTGTCACCCGATGGAAACCCCCTTCTCAGGTCCAGGTCAGCAGGTCTGGGACATTCTTCCACCCTTGTCCCTGCAGCCATGTCTGCCAAAACCTGCCCACCCTCTGCCCACAAACTCCAAGCACTCTGTTGAGCGTATGTCCCTTCCAGGACCTGCTAGCCCAACGGAGTTCCAGGTGGTGCCCAGGGATTTGCAGCTGTGAGTGGTGGGAAGCCAAGCCCTATCCCACACCACAGGGCTAGACCACAGGTGCCCAAAGCCTCCCGGGACTGCATTGCCGGGAACATGGGGGTCAGGCAGCAATCAGGTGGCCAGGCCCAGGCCAGCCTCAAAGCCATGGGGCTTCTTGCCCTGAGTGGTGGTATGCGTGTAATGCTTGTGTGCATGTATGAGCTCTGTGCACACGTGTGAATGAGGGCACAGGTCTTCATGAAGGCGGGGCCATGCTGGGCGAGGTGGCGCCTGGAGGTCTGGTGGGTGGGACCTCACTGCTGCCTGGTCCCAGCTTAGCTGCTCCAGTGGGTGGGAACTGGTCCAAGAGGGAGAAACCCGTGAGAACCCCCAGCCTGCTCTGCCCTGAAGCTGCAACTGTTTCATGTGGTTCCAACTCATTTAGTGTATTATCCAGGATTTCAAAGAGCCATTAGCGAGACAATCCCTCAGTCCCTGGTTTCCCCTGCATCTGGGCCAACGTCAGGTCCTCTGCCAGGCAGGTAAACCCGCACCCGCAGGTACACGCACATGTGTGCGCACACACAACTTGAAAGGAACTTTGTCACCACCATTTCCCTGGAGTCAGGAGGACTGTGGTGGATACATGAGGTCAGTGCCCTCAGTACAGTCACACATACTAGCTAGGTCTGCACTGTGGGGGCCACAGAGGCGGGCTCCGAGCACCCGCCACCTGCACTCTGCAGGATTTGAGCTCTGGTCCTGCTTCCGCAAGGCCCACCCCGGCCCCTGCACCAGGCTTTGCCAGCAGAAGGTGGGACTGGCAAGTCTCATGGTGGCTGGTGACTGGTAGAAGGGTGAGGATGTCACAGGGCCCGTGGCACAACAGGAGGCGAAGAAGCTAGAAGCTGCCAGGCAGGTCCCGGGGCAGAGAGGAACCTGGGCCCCAGCTGTACAGGACGGGCTTCAGGCAGCTAGGCAGAGGCCCACCTCACAGACAAGCGCATGAAGGCCGAAGCCCCCATCTCTCATCCTCAAGACTAGAGCCTTGGTTCTTGTCTGTGAGGCCATCGGGGGACTTCTGGACCCAGAGCATGACCCCTTGACCAGACAACTGAGCCACTCAACAATAGTGAGCAGTGTTCCGGTCAGGCAGGGCCAGGAACCCCGCACAGCTGAATGGCTGCCAGCCCTACGCTGCCACAGGCGCATCTGCAGAGCCATGCCCAGCCTTCCTGGGCAGAACACCTGTGAGCACCTGCAGGCATCCGTGCACCCAGAGCAGCCTGCACAGGTGCCAAGTGGAGTGGAAGCCTCGGCGAATGTCCAAGCCACCCCTAAAACCGAGGTTCCTGAGGCTCAGGGTAACAGGTGTGGGTGGCCAAGGCAGATGGCCTTGAGGGGCAGGTGGCACGCCTCACGATCTGGATTACAGAAGAGTAGCCTCTGTGCAACTGGGCTGAGGCCAGTATCTGCCAGAGCTGGGTTTCAGCTGAGTGGGGAGGTGGTGGGGATGGGGTGGTTCACAGTAGGACCCAGGGCTCGACGCTGTAGGGGCCTGGGTGGCAGGGGATCTTGAAGGCACTGCTAGGCCAGGGTTCTGCGTCCCTGGTGAGACTGGCCTTTGAGGGAGTGCTGTTCCCAGCACTGGAAGTGGGGGAGCTTGACCTGAACGTATTTGGGAGGCTGTAGTAAGTACTAGGCCCCTGGCTGCAGCTCAGCCCAGAACACCATTCCCTGGGCTGAAGGAGGTATGTGGTGTAGGGTCCACGTGGGTGCCTTCTCTGCAATCAGACCTCCTGGGACTTGCCCAAGGCACCAGACCCCTGGCCTGAGTGCTCAGCAGGATCAGTCAGCGAGCCTCTTCTGCCTGCCCAAGTCTGTCCCTGGGCTGGCACCTGTGAACGGGGACTTCGGGAGGGCTCTCAGCATGTGTGACGGAGTGCCACATTGGGCCTAAACCATCTGCGCAGACACAGTGGCTGTGCTGACACCTGCTCTCCCTCTGGGAGTCTGGAGTTTTGGGCACGTGCTGGGCGGAGGTGGCACGTGACCAGCCCCATAAGAGCCCTGGGCGCTGTCTCTGACAAGCTCCCTGGTGGACCTCTCGCACTCCCGGCTGAGCAGTTAAGTGCGTCCTACACGATCCACGAGGGCAGGCTCTGAACGCGGGCTGCGCCTGGTGTCCCCGACTCCTGCCCACGTGGCTTTTCCCTGTGCTGACTGGGCACTGAACCCTTTCACCGTCCTGTATCACGGCTGAGCTCAGCAAACCACCAAACCTGGGTGGTGGTTTTGGAAACCCCAATTCAAATCATGTCAGAGATCTGACATTAAGAGGAGGAGTGAGAAGCCCCTCAAGAGAGGGCGGTGTAGGGTCCGGGGTGGGAAAGGAGGGCCGGCTGTGGCTCTAGGGAAGCCTGGGGGCAACAGAGAAAAGCCAACCGTGACAGTCAACAAACAGCACCGCAGGCCAGCGAAGCCGGTGCCTGCGCCTCTTCCCTCCTCCACACACTGAGCGAGAAGCTTTGGAGGCAGGTCTGACAAAGACTGTGGCTTCGAGTCCAGGGAAGAGTCCAAGTGTGGTCTTGGCTTCCTGCTGCTTCCCACTGGGACAACTGCACTTTGCTACCTGTGTCCACAGTAAGAGGCTGGGGAACAGGGACATCTCCTTGGCCCAGTTCATAGCCCTGAGTGCTGTCGCAGACCCCAGCTTGGGACCTGAGAACTCAGAAGGAAGACACGGGGAGTGGAGAGAGAATGAACCCTGCAACACTCACACAGGCCTTCAGGATGAAGCGACCTCCGGACGGCCCTGGTCGTGGGTCCCAGTGCCCGTGTGCACTGCTCGCAGGAGGGTAGCTCCGCTGAGGGCCTCTGGCACATTCCACATGGGTCTCCACATGATTATATGGTGGTAGTGCAACAAAGAAAAATACGGTGCAGAATGGGGAAAAATATATAATTTTATTTTGAACCAGGGGATTCTCTCTTTTCCATTTAATAAATACAAACTAATAAAAATACTTTGTTTTGCAGAGACCGCCTCTCTTCTTCCTCCAGATTTCATGGAAGCCCCCGTGGCCACTGCTGATGCGGCTGCAATGCCCACACTGCAGCCGTGTCCACACACCACATCCCCGCACACTTTCCCTCTCCGTGGAGAGGGCTCTGCCTCCTACAAATGGGCCTGCAAACACGACTTAGGCGAATATGTCTCCTTTCCTCCCCTTCCAAATGCAAGTCCTGTACTGAACTCCCAATCTTAAAAGATGCCCTCCAAGAAGGAGAGACACTGGTTTCTCCTCAGAGGCCCAATATGGAGTCTTTTAGCAGGAAATTACTGAGGTGGCAGCACAGCAGAAGCCCCGACTGTCTGCCGCACATTGTGAAAGGGAAGGAAAGGAGAAATTACAGTAAAATCTATTCTATGTCTGGGAGGCCATCCCTTATTTCAAAAATAGAAATTCCTATTTAAATGTAACCTGTTTGAAACAGGCCGAATGTGTGATTCTGCGTGCAACAAATCTGTTATTGCTCATAGTGGACCCCGGCATCATGCTGCTGAGCCACCACATCAAAACCACAAACCAAAAGCACGTGATTTGTGCCCACAGGGCCCGGGCCCCACGTGCCACATTTCCACGAGCGCCGGTTGAGTTCGGAGGTAAGGCACGCCTCTGCACCATGCTAACAATAGATCCCTTCCAACTCCACGTTGCAAAGAACAATTTTGCCCCAGCAGTTAAAAGTTCCTGCTGCGACCAAGCAGGTCCAAAAGCCTAGAACTCCTCAGTTTTGAGAATGGAAAACACAAACTCCTGTAGTTCCAGAAGAAACTGTGACTAAACCTTTCAGTCTCACGTTTTTCCTGCATTGGTAACTGAGACATGATACTTTTTGATAAACGTGACAGGAAAGACCACTGGTCTGTGTGGCTGGCAGCAAGCTTCTGCACGTGCCCACTGTTCATCAGTCCACGTTTGAAAAAGTATTTATTTCCTGGAAGTATTTCTAAGTGTGGTAGGTTGTGATTCAGAACAAATGAAGATGGGACTGTGTTACAAGAAAAACACCTGCTGGTAAAAGAGAACACACTGCAAGAGCGGCACACGGGGAGCCGGAGGGACCGCGGAGGCGCCTGCCAGGCCTCTGCCTCAGCGCCAGGACCCGGTCCTTCAGAAGAAGCATGACCGATCCCAGTCCTGGGAAGGCTGGCGCACGCCCTCCCCAGCCCTCAGGAGGGGCAGCAGGCCGTTAACTGCGAGGCACACGGGCGCCTCGGCTGGGAGAGGTAGTGGTGACGGCTGACGATCCACCTGAACCACCTTGCTGGAACACTCTAAAGCTGCATTCGATTGTCATTATTCTACCTAAGTTGTAATTTCAGAAGAGAAGCTTGTTTGGGGTGGGAGAGGTGGCAAAGAAGACCAGAGCGGCGGTTCTGCAAGCTTGCCTTTTTTGGTACCAGCACATAGTGTCACTGTCACTAAGTGTCCTGGAGGAGAAACACTGAAGACCGCTTGGTGGTATGTGTGCACACACGCACGGGCGGGGCCTTAGAGCCCCAGAGACTTCTGCACAATCTGCTTGGCGATCTTGTAAAACTGCTCTCGGTCATCCCGCCACATTTTGGAGGCATCCACGTTAGCTCCGCTTTCGTCATTGGGCTCTGAAAGAGAAGGCAGACATTGCCCACTTGAAAGGGGCTGTTAGAGTAAGGTCTCAACTGGCACGATCTTCATTTCATTCAGAAACAAAACACTGACGGGTCTTTCCAGAGATGTGTCCCAGAAACAAGTAGGAGATGCCGACAACTGAAATGCTGGGGGAGGAAGTCTGTTCTTTAAGAAGCAAACAGCCCCTCGCCTGAACAGCAAGCAGTACGAGCTCAGTGGAAAGACGCATCTTGGGGTAAAATCCACTCTCATGACTCCTTCCTTCTGAGAGTCTAAATGTGCCCGCAGAAGTCATCTACCTCACTCTGGGCACCCCAGGGAGCAGGCCACAGACGCACCACCGGCCCGCTTACCCCCCCCAAGAGCGCCCTGTGCAGACCGTGTCTCTCAGAGCCCTTGTCAGTGCGGCTGCCTCCTCACTTCTCCAGGAGTGCACGGCCAGACTGATGTGGCCGCACATGGTCATTGGGCCCATGTGGACACCTGACCCCAGGGTAGCTAGTCCCTGAACTGGCCAGAGAGTGCTCCAGCAGTGGCTCCAGGGTAGAATCTGGAGACACGCAGAGGCCGGGGCCTGGGGGAATGGGACAGGAGATCAGTCAGTCACAGACGTACAGGCAGTGAGCCCGGTGCTGGCAGTCAGAACCGAGAAGTGGCTAGATCAGAACAGAGAAGGCTGCCTGCAGGCCAAGAGGGCAGCCCTGAGATCAGCCCCTGGGCCACTCCCTTCCACTCCAGCCCTCCTTTCCTAAGCTGTGTCAACCCAACCAACAGGAGTGTTTCCCCTCCTTCCGTTCACTCACAACCCCCTCCTTACCAGGTCCCGAGTGCAAGGCCTCATTTCGGGCACTGGCTATGCAGCCAACCCCAGGACCTGGGCCCTCAGAAAGGCACCACCTAGCGGACCCCCAAATGCCTCATTTCAAACTAAGTGCTACAGAGGGGAGAACGGGACAGCAGCAGGCAGAATGACTGGGGCTGTGCTGGCTTCCTGGAGAATGTGGCACTTAAGGGACTCCTGACTGGGCCAGGCTGCAGGAACACCCAAGCACGGGCAGAGCCTCTGACGGAGGGAACCCCAGGGCCCCAAGGGCACGCAGTGGCCTTAGGGCAGCCCCAGGACGGAGGGCACACACGGCTGCGCAGGGGAGGCGGCCCCGCCAGCCGGAGCATGGTGACAACACTGGAAAAGCTGCTCAGAGCAGGGGACTGGTATTACAAGAGGGGTGTGTAAAGACTACATTAAAACCTTTAAAAAAAAGAATTTATAGCTGACATACGAAGACAGCCAAATCACTGCCTCCATCCCGTCTTCAGACCCTTCCTCCTGATTCCGACCGCTCGGTGAACGAATGGGGAGTGCTTCTAGCTCAAACCACAGACGCACCCAAACCCTGGACCTCACCGCATCCCAAGCAGTCAGCTGAGGACCTCCACGGCCCAAACCTAGGGCCGCTCAGGCTGGCCTCCAGCTGGATGCCCCCGCCCGCCGCCCAGGAGGGCCTTCCACAGCACTGTCCACATTCTCCTCGTGGCAAGCCTCCATCTCCTCCAGAATTTCCAGACCACTCCACCCATGCTCCTCTGAGGACCCCTCTCCTTCCACATGCCCTTTCTCTATCATCCCCTTTGTACTGCTGGTCACCCACTGTCTTACCCACAGATGATCCCACACCCTCACTTCCATGTCCTGCCCTCGGCTGAGCGGCTTCCAGGCAGGCCCTGGAAGGGGATGGATAGTCACACCCCAAACTGTTCCCTTCCCCAAATCTCGCTCCCTTTGGATACCTGTCCCCAAAGACAGCGCCCCTTCGCCCAGGCGCTTGGGTCACCCACCCCCTAGTTAGCCCCAGTTCCACAGCCTGCGTCTCCCACCCCCTGTCCCTAGGCCCCAGGACATCCTGGCCTGTTGTAACCACAACCACACCTGACTGCCCCTCCTCCAAGTCGGCCCTGAGGCCACACAAGCATCTTCCTAAGGCTCAGCACGCATGATCTGACATCCGTGGGGGACTGGCTCTGAGGGAGCGCACTGCTGCAGGGCTCCCTGCCCCAGCTGGGTTCCAGCCATAAGGGGTCCTGGCAGTGCCCCTGCCAGAGTCAGCGGCCTCTCTCTCCCCCTCACCTCATAAGTCCTAAGTGTCCTAAACTGATCCCACACAGTCCCAGCTTGGGACCTGACCTGGGAGCCGTGGGTGTATCATGACCACAGGATTTATCAGGGTGGCCTGCAATGGCTGGTGAATTTGGAACATTTCCTTAGAAAGCAGGGCCTTAAAGCTGGGGTCTACACATCATACTGGGCCTTACACCCCGGTACAGTGTCTGCAGCAACACAGCAGGCCCCCTGACGAGTGACTGAAATAAAGGAGATGCCCACGGTCACAGTGCGGCTGCTCCTGGTCCGCACCGTGACGCGCGCACACTGCAGGTCTACACAACACAGCATGCACAACACGAGGCCGTCCTTGAAGTTCAAGATTATGGAAAGCATCACAAACAGTAAAAGTGAATTAGGAAGACAAGGATGAAATGAGGGAGGCGGCACAGCCGTTGAGATGTCTGGCTCCTACAACTAGTGGCAACCTGGCAGAGCCCACCGAGGCCTACTCACCCGCCAGCATGCTCACCACCGACAGGAGGATCTTCTCCACGCTCTGCACGGGGCTCCACCTCTCGGCGCTGCTCTCGTAGCCCATGGGGTCGTCGCCCGGCGCGTGGAGGATGGAAATGCAGACTCTGCCATCAGGGTAGACTGCAGGGGCCAGAACACACCAGGTGAGCCATAACCGGGCCAGTGACATGGCAGTGACATTTCAGGACCCAAAAAGGAAGGGAGCAGGAGGCGCCAACACAGCGACTGGGGCACAGCCTGAGGCCCCGCCCACAGGGTCCTGGGGAGCCTCTGCAGGCTCCTCAGGGCACTGCTCACCCCAACGGGGCTCTGGGCTGACCTGTCCACTTCTAGTCATCATGGGAAAACTCACCTTCATGTTTTTTTCCTTTTTAAACATTAAGAGTATAATTTTTCTTCATCCATTGATTACATTTAAATAGCGCCCCCACCCCCGCCCACGCCAGTGTATTTGCCTTTTTTTAATTGTTGTCCAAGTAAAGTTGTTTCCATTCCCCCCGCCACCCCCCCAACCCACCCATCCCCACCTCCCACCCTCTATTCTACCCCCCTTTGGTTTTGTCCATGCGTCCTTTATATGTGTTCTTTGACAGCCCTCCCCCATTTTCTTCCATATGTGTTTTTTTAATATTATATCCAAAGGAGTAAATGAAAGGTTATCTGGCAGGCACATATTTCACCAAAATATCTCATATAATTAGGATTATGCACAACACTTTTCAGAGTGAGTTTCTTAGATATCCCTAACTCTACCATTAAATCCCTGAAAATGTATGTTCACCTGGCTAGGACAAAAGCAACTGGAATTATATACATATCAAAAAAAAAAAAAAAAAAGGACAGGTACTGGCATTTCTCTTTGTAAGCTATTCTAACATAAAAACGATCGTCTGTACCCTCTGGAAATCAACTGTGTCTAAATCTAATCCGTCCCCCAAGAAACAGCATCATTAATGAGACACCCAAGGCCTGACTAGAGAACAATAAATTTTCAGTTCACAGTATGTAATCAGTTCTCCTAACAAAGTTAAAACCATCTGGGTTTTTTTCCTCTTATACATTCTTGGAGAGATTTTCAGAGGGTTTGGCATATGCTCAAATCACCCAGGAATCCATCTGGATACACTCGTTTGTAAAATTATAAGACTATTAAGTTTAATTTCAAATAAAAATGCATCTAATTCACCTTCATGAGAATTTAGAATTGTGAGTAGCTCTAAATAGCCTTTCTTTTCCACCTGGCCCCTCACTTTTCCCACCACCCTGTTCCAGTGCTCTCAGCTCTGTGGCGATCCGAAAGCCGCACCACAAACTCCCGCAGAAGGACAAGGCTCAGGACACTGCACAATGGTCCTGGGCACCAGGACACCCCTCTACAGGCCCCACCCACAGGACCTGGGCACCCAGAATGCTTTGAACAGCTCTTTCTGCCATAAAAGCAGAGTAGGTGACAAGGAGTTTTCAAGTTAAGAGTCACTTCTTCAAGGTGATGGCACTACGCGGTGACCCTGCACACCCAGAAGCATCTGTATCCCTTGCCACCTCCTCCCTCTCGCAGTCCCATCAGCTTTGTCTCCTAAACCCCCCCTGAACCGCCACACCCACAACCCTCTCCCCTGGCCCACCACAGCTGCGTCCCAGCCAGGCCATCCAACTGTACCTGACACCACACCAGAGGGACCCCTCTAAGGCCACACTGACCACACTAGCCCGCATAAGCATCCCCCAGCAGTCAGCCATGCTCCTCAAGTAAACACCCAAATCTGAATCACTGCTCAAAGGCCTCAACTGGTTTGGCCCCTACTCTCCTGTCCCCTCACTCCTGCCTCTGCTCGGTCCCCTCCTGCTGAGGGACGCCCAGGAACTCCCACTGCTCTTCCCCTGCGGACTGAGCTTGGCCACCACCTCTGCAGGGCATGTCTCCACCTCACTGACGGTCTAGCCCCCCACCTGTTATTATGTGTTCACCACTGTATCCTAGAAACTCAGTAAATGTGTTCAACTATTTTTTAAAAATATTTACAGATGATCAGTTTTTATTATAGTGAGACCTATCTAATAGCTCTTCTCAAAAATAATTTTTATAAAATAAAAACAGCACATATCCACTTACAGTAAGGCCAAATTTAAAGCTATTTGTGCCCTGGCTAGCGTGGCTCTGTGGTTGAGCACCAGCCTGCAAACTAAAAGGTCACCAGTTCAATTCCCAGTCAGGGCACGTGCCTGGATTGCAGTTAAATTATAACAAATTTACAGATTATAACCTGCTTTTCTCATTCAATTAGCACAAATACCATCCCTTATCATTAAATATTTCCCAGATCATTTAAATATCTAAGTAGTACTCTAGCATATGAATCAGCACAGCCTCTCGCATGCTCTGTTGCTGAAAACCTAGGCTGCTGTCAACTTCCCCTTCGTGGAGCCCAGCGCTGTGGCGAGGCCCCATGGAGCCCTCTCTGCGCACACTCCCCGCAGTCGCACTGCCAGCAGGGCGCCCGGCTCAGCTGGCATCTCGTGTGAGGGCCACGTTCTCTCTCATCCACACTGAACTGTCCTCCTAAACCAAAGCCACCGACCAACACCGCCACAACTAACTGGCTAAAATCCAGAACACAAAAACATTTCCAATGGTCTGGGTCGCTCATGGACACCGCCTCTCATGTCACGCAATCTCTGGGCCCCTCCTGGGCCCCTCACGATGGCTCCTGAAAGCACTTACTGTTGGGGTGGAACATCTCGCAGGTGAATCTCATCTTTGGGGGACTCAGTGGGTAGTCGAGTGGGAAACTCAGGATGGCAGGAAACACTCCAAACTCAAAGCAAGTGTCTTCTGGGCCCCTGGAAGATGTAAAATACACAGGACTTGAAGGCAGATTTTTCCAATGACTATCACACTTAAAAATGAGTTCAGGGAATTTTTACTGCATTGTTGCACATGAAAATACTAATGATGAATAACAACTTTTTTCTGAATGGAAAATAATGTCTCACTGTCCTGTTTCAATCTGGTTTCAGGTAGTTTTCATGTCAATGGACGTACAGGGGAGCAGCAGAAGCTCCACCCTCATAGATCAGAGGAAAAACTAAGGCCAGCACTGCAGGATCCCAAGGACGCTGCCTTTCTGTGTATGTGGTACCAATTACATTTTAGGAGAAGGATATAAATTATGGTGCACGTTATAGCAAGATTCTATTGTCGCAAATAAATAAGGGGTCAAGAGTTGTTTTCCAAAAGCTATTTTTCATTTTTAAATGCACCTCAGAAGAAATTTCTGTGACCTTCCAGAAACAGGTACAGAGCACACGCGTGGTCCCCGCCGGGTTCCCCGCAGAAGCCCAGATGCACACACATGCAGCAGTGCTGCGAGCAAGCCCGACCTACGGGCCTACGCTCGGGGCCATACCCTGCACCTCCACGGTCACCTAAGCCCTCACCGTCGCCAGGCACGTGCATGCCTCATCTGCCTGGGTTTACCAACTCCTCATGCAGAAAGTGGCAGAAAGGGAGCAAACCACTTCAGGAATGGACTAAACCGCTTCTCGAAGTCCTACCACATTTCAAAACTCTACACGCACAAATGAGCACCCTTTTCACCCTCCTGCTCCATGTATGGTGCACTGGCCAGCAGGAGACGGGGCGTGAGAGCCACCAGCTCACACCCTAACAGGGATGAGCTCCTCCACCCCACACAAAGGATGTCTACAGAATCTGCATTAAGGTAGTGAACCCATCTCTGACCATCCTTCCTGTGTAAACACTGACAGAAAACAGGACTGCCGGATGACAGCTACAGCCCCTACAAGAGCAGCCCCCACGCTGGCTGTGACCCACCAACTCAGTAAGAAAAGAAATCCCACACTATTCCAGTACATCGAGAGGAAGTCCCCTCAGGACTGCCTGTCTCTGTCCACGCCACAGCCTGAGCACATTAACGCTGCACACAGTGAGGGCTGCCCAGGCCTGCTGCCTCTCAAAATACTGGGTTCACCAAAAAAGGTGCTTTGTTTTTTTTCCCGCATGATGGTTTAGTTGTCTTTAACTTCATTCAAAACAATTTTGTTAGACAGTATTGTGACAGCTGTCATATCAGCATGCATTTAAAAAAAAACAAAGTTGGTGAATTTTTGCACAGCCAAATTAATATTGAAGGTGGAAGAAAACACATAACATTGTTGGCATATTATGCTTTATTGTTTCAAGAAAGATAAAAATGCAACTGAAACACACAAAAAAAGACTTGTGCAGAGTACGGAGAAGGTGCTGTGACTGATCTAATGTGTCAAAAGTGGTTTGCGAAGTTTCGCGCTGGAGAGCTCTCCCTGGACGATGCTCCACAGTCAGTACACCAGTTGAAGTTGATAGTGATCACATCAAGACATTAACTGAGAACAGTCAACATCATACTATGTGAGAGACAGCCGATGTACTCGAAATATCCAAATCAATAAGGTTACTGGTGAGAATGAAAAATGTGTCTTTTATTTTAAGGAAAAAAAACTAAACAGATGTTTTGGCCAATGCAATAAATAAATACAAGACATGTCACAGGAACAAAATTAAAATATAATTTTAAAACAATTTACATACATTTTTAAAATTGTTTTTTAAAAGTACAAGTTTATTTTGTCTTAATAAAATTATTTTGATTCAGTGAAATTTTAAAAATCTACACAGATATGCAAATAGTAGAAACAATATTTATTTCCAGAATTAAAGGAAAAAGACAAAAATTTCAAAAAGAAACTAAACAGCTCAATTTTCATTTGGTGTCCACACTCGGGCTCTCGATGGCACCGCCACAGCAGAACCAGGCCGAGTCACCAGCCTGGGAGGCTGGGCTGCAGTAAAATGGTCAAAACGGGAAGGAGGCAAGAAGTGCTCGGTGGAGGTAAATATTTTCAATTTAAGAGATAAATCTTGGTTCTGAAAACTGTCTTTGCTACTTTAGGAGAAGCCACAGTGAATAGCTACTTTGTTTCAGAGGGTATCACAGCACAACAGTGCCCAGAGCCTTGGCCTGAAACCAGGACAGGAAAGCCACATGAAGAGGCGGGCGTGGGGGGTGGGGCTCTTGGAAGAGAAGTGGCCCAGCTGCACCACAGGGAAGGGTGTCCAGCCTGGGCCAGGGCTGCAGGCCGCCACTGGGCAGCTCCAGCCCTGCTGTGATCTTCCCGAACAATGCCCTGGAAGCCCTTCTTTCTGCACACAGGGTCAGCATGGCCCACACACATACACGAGATTTCCAATCAGCCCGCGCTTCTTTTCCAGCGGGAGAACTCAAAGCAGATGTAAGTGCCTTTCCATCCTTACTCCACATGTCCTTCTGATGAAAGGTGTAAGGAAGTGCTGCTTTCACTTAAGCAAAGCTGGGATGAAGTGACTGGCCCAGGTCCTAAATCAGTACAGTCCAGGAGTTAGAACACAGTTCAAACTGCTAACCCAGAGGCTGGGCAAGTGGAGATGCTATCTTTAAAAGCAACCGTGTTACTATGTCAGGAATGTGTGCCAGCGCTTCAATCTTTCTGGCACCTCCGATTCAGTGGAGAAAAGTATGTCTGGGTAATGTTTTTGGAATGAGCCAAATGGTACTTGCTCAATACTTTGATAACAGTCCTTTGTTTCTCATAATAGTGCTTTCTTTAAAATTTAAAAAAAAAAAAAAAAATCCCCTGGGTCGTCTGCAGCCTCATAAACATGATCAAACATTTCCTAAAGTGCTCCCACATCTTAAATATCAAAGCCATTTTCAAATGCTCTGGTTTGCTACTGGTTTAAAACCAGGCTTCCTGTCTCTCCCAGGGGCCCTGGTGCCTGGGACTAGCCTGCAGCTGGGCCCATGTGGGCAGTGGCACGCCAGCTGACTGATGGAAACACTAGCGAGTAAATTCCTGAACCCAGAGAGGGAGACATAATTAGTATTATTTTTGGACAAGTTTTAGTGCCATCCTCCAAGTAATAAAGAAGTGATAGCCTCACTTCTTCTTCACTGAAGGTCTCCTATCAAAATCTTCAGGGAAAAAAATGTACAAGAAAAAGATTACAAAACACTTATCTGAGACAAATACATACTCTTCAAAGCCTGAAAAGTATTTTCCATCTTACTGATTAAAATAATGGGCTGAATTATGTCAGAGCTCTGAGACAAGTACTTAACTATTTGTTGAGACAGGTACTAAAACAAAATACCTGCGCTCCATTCTGTAAAGGAAATTGTTCCAAATCGCTCCCTCTGAGGACTGGCTCAGGTGAGTCAGATGCTAAGGAGCAAAAACTGAGAGCAACACCAAGGTCTAACTCTAACCATTGTTCACAGTGCCTGCTCCTTGTGGGGGACAGCTGCCTGCTGCTACCACCCAGAGCCCCGGCACCCCAATTCTGCACCATCCATGACAACCGATCACTGTAGGAGCTCGGCACACCTGGTGCGAGCCACCTGCGCTCAGGCGTGTCCCAGCACCAAGGCCCACACGACTCTCCAGCTGCAGCAGGTGGTGAAGAAACTATCTTTGCTATCCCCTTGTCAGGTGTGTCACCGTGAACGAACAAAATGCCTCATACGTATTGCAAGGGTTTAAATAACAGATTGTCAACCCATTCATTAGTTCTGAAACTTGAACTGGATCACTAAGGGACAGTTACACTCTATAACCACCAGGGGCACAAAGAAGAAAGGCACACCACTTCCAGAAGGGCCCCCAATAGAGCCTGGCAGGCCATCAGGATGCCAATGTCACAGCAGAGTCAACACATTTATTCCCCAAGGAAAAGCAGATCAAATCCACAGCGAGGCCCCACTTCACAGCCAGCAGGGCAGCTGGAACCAGACAATACCCAGTCCGGGGAAAAGTAGAGAAATGAAAACCCTCACGTGCTGCTGGTGGAAACGTAAATGGTGAGTGAGCCACTGTGGAAAACAGTTTGACTGTTTCTTAAAACATCACACACTGATTTCCTCTACCCTCCAGCAACTCCACTCCTGCATATCCGGCCAAGAGAAATGAAAATGCATGTCCACACAGACACTTCACAGCAGCACTACAGCCCGAACACGGTGACACCCAAGTGTCCATCAGCTGCCTGGTGGACATGCCAGATGTGGACATGCCTGACGCGGCCCATCACACAGCTGGACTCAACTCGGCAACAAAAAGGGAAGAACCACAAACACTCTACAACACGGAGGAAGGACTTGGTCCGTGCAGTACACTGAGTACCAGAAGTCAGACACAAAGGCTAGATATTGTATGATTCCATTTGCAGATGCCCAGAGAAGGCAAGTCTATTAAGTCCGAAGGTAGAGTGGAGCTGCCTGCGGCTGAGGAGGGGTTGGGGACTGACTGCAAATGGGCGTAAGGACCTTCTTGGAAATGCTCTAAAACTGGATTATGGGGATGACCGCAAAACTAATATATTTACGAAAGTCACTGACTTGTAGGCTTAATAGGGGGCAATTTACGGCACGTAAGTTACGTATCAACAAAGCTGTGGAAAACTTGACCCTAGGGGACAAGGCCGCATGCCATACCAGGGTACCTCAACCTCTGCACGGTGGCGTCTTGGGCCAGACACTCCCACGCCGTGTGCAGGGGCCACCGTGTGCACTGCAGGGCACTCAGCAGCGCCCCATCAGAGGCCAGCAGTGGAGTCCCCCTGCTCCCCAGCTGTGATAGCCAACAATGTCTCCGGACAGCGCCACATGTCCCACGTGGGGAGAACCAACCCCGGCGGACAACACTGGTCGAGGCAGGTTTTCCCTGATCTGCCTCTTTTTCTCTGTAACCACTGGGGACACCTCTCTAGGCCAGTACGTCATTCTGCCCAAACCTCTGCAGAGCCACGTGGCATCCCGTGAATCACACTGAACCCCGACGTGCCCGCATCACTGGGGCGAGGCTGCAGGGAATGTCCTCACACGAGACCTGCACAGCTCCTCTGAGGAAGAAATTCCTGGGGCTGGGACTGCTGGGCCAGAGAGCATACAATACACACTACAAGCATCTATTTTAGCATCTCAGGTTTATTTCAGTGGGCACGACACCCACGAGAGTCGCTCTGTGACAGTGCTCTGGACACGAGAAAGCCTGAGTAAGGGTGGCTGCTGTGACCATGATGTTCACCCCTAGTGTGAGCCAGACACAGCCCTAGAGAAATGACAGCCCAGGAATCCTCAGACCCACAGTCGTAACACAGCTTGGCCCCGAACGTGCCACGGTAATGTTGGGGGGAGTCAGCGGAGGTCCCCAACCATTCAGGAAGGGGAAGACCTTGTCATGTTACCACAGTCAACAGATGCCCCTGGTCTGGACAGGGAGGCAGCAGCTAGGCCACAGACCAAGCAGGGAGGTCACTGCTGCCAGTTGCTTTGAGAATGCTGGGGCCAGACAGAAACAAGGTGGCAAAATTCCAAGGGACTTCACACTTTTTCCAGCCACTGAGGATAAACGACCATCCTGCACCACAGAGCTCTGTCCTGCCAAAGGGCTCCGAAAGAGCATTTCTGCCACCCACAGTAAAGGACTCAGATGGCTCCCACACCACGGCTGGGGCCAGCGAGATCACACAGCCAGAGAGTCTGAAACATCAGCCTGCTAGTCTCCAAGGATGCTGGATCTCTCTGTTTTGAATCAGGTAAGTGAAGGTCAGAGAGGCAGTGACTAGCTGGAGACCACAAAGCCACGGCAGCCATACAGCCTTGCTGGCCCACCTCCCCGGGGCCGCAGGAAAGCCCCCGACCTTCCTGAGTGGTAGGCTCCAACACCAACATCAGCTCACCAGAGAGTCCTGAGAGTGACTTAGAGAAAAGGCTGTGGCGCTTCTATTATTTAATTCTTCCCTGTTCATTAATGTGTTGCGCTCCCACCCCAGTCCCTCAATCTTGTTCTTTCAGGGTGGAGACTTGGGGTCACTCCTGACAGGCCTGTATCAGCAGACAAGGGCCCTAGTAACAGGCGCTCAGCATTTGCGTCTGGAACGTGTGAAACGATGTTTTCTTCCTGGCACAGCTAAATGGAGGCCCCAAAGGTAAGCTGCAGACTCCAGAAAATGAAACAAGCATGGCTTTGATAAACACTAGGGTATGAAAGAAACTCTGGGAATGGTCAAAGAATAAAAAGAAAGAAAAGAGAACCTATCGCTAAGCAGGGAAACTCAGCCAGCTGTCTGCCAAGACAAGAGGGTGAGCCGAACCAGTGAGAGGACAGTTAATTCCTTAATAGATGTTTTCAGCACACTGGTGAACGGCCTCTTGTTTGTGAAAGGGTCTGGAACGGGACCAAAACCCACAAACTCACCAGATCCTGCAGCCGGGGAATTCCACACTAAAGCAAAAGCCTTATTCAAACACAAAAGTGCTCTACCTAAAAAATAGTTCTAATTACTTTTTAAGACAGGTTCTCAAAATATTGATTTAATTTTATACTGTTTATCTAAAATTAGTAATAGTTACCCTGACAGATTTTTAACAATACTATCAAAAAACCAAAGTGAAAGACTCATGTGTCCCTTTAAGGGCTTTCAAACAGTCTCTTGGCTGTGCATACCCATTATCTTGTAGAGACAAAAGGTCTATCAGGTGCCCAGGGACCATCACACTCAGAAAGGCCTCCCAAAAATCTGCCCCTACGACCCGGCCTGCCGCTTGGTAGCACGCATATGTCTCCGTGTGAGCACCAAGGAGTGCGTGTTGAACAGTAAATGAGAAAAGCAGGGTGCACAGCAAGTTCCTACAGCATGATCTCCTGTTTCTTCAAAAATATAGCCCCAGCTGGTGTGGCTCGGTGGATTGTGTGCCGGCCTGAGAACCAAAGGGTCACTGGTTCGATTCTCAGTCAGGGCACATGCCTGGGCTGCAGGCCAGGCCCCCAGTGGGGGTCACACATGAGAGGCAACCACACACTGATGTTTCTCTCCCTCTTTCTCCTTTCCTTCCCCTGTCTCTAAAAATACATAAATAATATCTTTTTAAAAAATGTAAAAACCTACGCTAACAGGAGCGCACAGTGCTGCACCCCAGTGCACACAGGATACCTCTGACCGGAAGCTCTTGACCCACTTACCACTGCGGCAGGGGGAAAGACTCAGTGCCACATGGACGCAGACACAGGCTGGAAGACGCCCTCATGCCAGAAACACTGAAACCCAGGAAACTGTGGGTGTCATGGACCCACGCCATGGCGGTGTCACGAACCATCAGGAAAATGTTAGCATGCTATAGTGTCTCTGGAGAGTGTTTACTGACTTTTAAAATATTTTGCTTTTCAACCAACTCACCTTCACATCAACTTTCACCTCACAGGCAACAGCTGGCAGCAACTTGTTTCTCAGACTAACAGGTAAGTATTAGGAACTGATGGTGTACAAGCGCCAGGCAAATCTGGCAAGTCTGATGACAGTGAGAACTATATCCTGAAACCAGAGTTCACACTTGTGGCAGTAACTTCACACCTCTGCCAGTCCCTCCCCACTGGGGCACTGCATCCAATGGGACTTCATCTCACTGATGAGAAAACTGAGGGACCAATTATAAATCTCAACTCCCTGAATGTTACCTGACCACATTTTCTTGAAATACTCCAAGTCCAAGAATAGCTGAAAACTGAACATCTAAGGCACAAAGAAGACAAAGAGCCTGGGTCACAGCACCATAGAAGACTCTAGAATCAGAGGTCTATCTGTTTTTTAAGCAACATCACTATACGGGAAACACCATGAAATCCAGTCACCATCTTTCTAAAACAAGGTCGGGGGGACTGCACCGGCCATCCCAGAAGAACAGAGCATGTCTCCCGGTCAGGGACAATGGGAGGCCAGACCGGACACACGGAGGAAGGAGAGACAGGGGACAGGGGTGGAGGGGCTCCAGTCCTGGTGCACAGGCAGGGCGGGGACCCCCCAGGAAGGAGCCTTTCCCACCTCAAAGCTGCAGCTCTCAGAACTTCCTGAAGCTGACTGAGGCCACACCTGCTGTTGGAAGCTAACTCAGCACAGCACAGAACATTGGACATTTGTTATTTCAAAACTCTACAAACACATAATGCTCACTAAACCTTTGACTGGTGCTCAGGAAACACTTTCATTTCTGCTGGATAAACATTTGTGTTATCTGTGGCCCTCAGAGTAGTGGACCAGAGAAGAGCTAAATTTCAGAGACATACCTAGCCTTTTTCTAATCAACACCGCTGAGCACAGCCACACTGCCAGATACGGTGCACAGATCGGATTTCCAGCAGAGACTTAAGACTAACAACATGTATGATTAACTTACATGATCAATGCCTCCCATTCAAAAAAATTCTCTTCATTCATGGGACCTGCAGGAAAAGAAAAATATCCACACTGTCACTCTTTGAAGGCAAATTTAGCTATTAGAAGTAAATTAGAAAAAGATTAACTTTAGTACCTCACCTGCCACAATTCCTTCTGGAGGATTCAGTGTTAATTCTATAAAATGAAAAAGTAAAACCATTATGAAACAGAATGAATATTATTTTGAAATTTTAACAAAACAACTGTGAAAAGTATACAAATGATAAATTACATAGTATACATATTAGCAGATCAAAATTCTTTGTACTAAGTGGATTCCTGCTCCAGTTACATTTCTGATAAAGATTATGTGAACAGTTCTTTATACCAGCAAAAAAGCAGGATTTTAGAGCTAGAAACCCCTTCATTTTACAAATGAAGAAACAAACAAAAAGATTTAACCGTCTTTCCAAAGTACTCCTGTTGGTTATTTTTTTTCCAGATTTTTTTAAAAGATTTTATTTATTTCTATTCAGAGAGAGGGAAGGGTGGGGGAAAGAGAGGGAGAGAAACATCAGTGTGTGGCAGATATATCAATCAGCTGCCTCTCGCACGCGCCCCAGCTGGGGGCTGGCCCGCAACCCAGGCGTGTGCCCTGGCTGGGAAGTGAACCAGCAACCTTGTGTTTTGCAGGACAAGGCTCAACCGACTGAGCCGTGCCAGTCAGGGCTGCTGCTTGTTATTCTGATTAAAGCCCATAACTCAAACGCAGTATATTATTTCCCAAATGCAAGGTATCTCCTGTCACTCTGAGACAAACTGGCGATGTGACCAGAGCTGAGGCTTCCAAAGCCTGACTCTGAATCAAGTGCATCGAGCGCTGTATGGCCCACCCGCCAGCTGCAGTCACCACTGCAAATCTACGAGCCCCGCGAAGGTGAGAGTCCACGGAATACCCAGCTCCAGCACTGACGGCAGAAACAGTACGAAACAAGTCCGCAGCAGCGGCACTGCTCAGCAACTTAAGATCAGCAGTTGATGAAAAACTTGCGGCCCAGCCCCTGTCACGTAGAAGCTGCCACTAAGAAATGTCATTTTAACTTATAAGGTATATTTAAGAGAGCAAAAAGGTCAGCCCCAGAGGATGATGATATTTGCAATAGATATAACCAAAGGGCAAACACCTGAACTTCTAAAGAACACGAATCAATAAAAATACAGAAACAATCCAAAAGAGTCAAGCACAAGAAGTGAACAGGCACCCCCCCGCCCCCACACACACACAGAGTCAATAAACCTGAGAAGGCATCCGCCTCCTTAACTACAGGGAAACGCAAACTACAGTCACGGTGAGGCAGCGCCGCCCCACCAGAGTCACCCAGTCACCGATGTTTAGCAAACTGACGGTAATAAGTGTCCGCATGGACGCGGAGCCACGGAGACGCACTGCTGGGCGGAGTGCAGGTCGCTCTTTTGGAAATGAGGGTGCTGTCACCCACTACGACCCAGCAACTTCTCGCAGGAGTATGAACACATACGTGAGCACACGTGCGCCGAGAGACATGTCTAATAACCTTTTTCTTCACTTGCTGACATCATCACTCAGAAGAGCTTCAGATTCTAAGTAGCAAACAACACGCTTCTGTGCAGGCAGCTTACAACAAATTGTAACAACCCCTTATGAATCTGCCTCTGAAAAAATGCGGGGAAATAATAGGCAAAACATCACTGGAATAATCACAGAGTTTGATATTTAACATTTTGGTACACTCTCTAAAGAGATAGAGTAGATGCGGACCAAGGAAACTAGTTTAAGCAAGTGAGCGTTCAATGGCCCTAAATCTTATAAACAAAAAACAATTTAAATATTTCACCACTGCCCTGGAAATAGTGCTCTAACTGGTTTAGAAGACTGCGCATGTCTCTATTTTGCTATATAATTTTATGTACTGGAAAGTACACAGTTAACAATTCTAGTCACAAAAGCACTCAATTCCAGGTGATATTTCTTCTCTTTACATTTGCATCTTGGTCACAGTTGAAGCTTTGAGGAGCTACACAAAGCCATGTATAGCTCCTTGGCCAACCACTTATCAAATATCAATCAACACATTATCAGTTACCAGTATACTTTTTCTCTGCCAAGCACCATTCTAGGCAGTGGAGATGTAGCAGTGAAAGATACAGACAAGGTCCCTGCCTTAAGTGAGTTCTTGTTCTAGTGAAGAAAGACAGGTAATGAACAAGGAAACATACGTAGAACAGGTTTCAGATACTAGTGACTGCAGTGAAGAACTGACAGAGTAAGTGGTAGATATACCGAGGTGGCCAAGGCAGGCCTTGCCGGGGAAATGATACTGGAGGTGAGTTCTCTCTTTTCTTTTTCTTTTTTTTAAACCAAGATGCAAAACATGTAACAGGGTCATTAGTTTCAGGTGTACAACAGAGTAAGTCAATACTTACATATATTGTAAAATGGTCAATGAAATAACCCCAGGAAACATCCATCAACGCACAGTTACAATTTTTTTAAAGATTTACTCTCAGCAACTTTCAGAGATGCAGTACAGCATTATTAACTGAGGTCACTACCTGTGATGCAGTACATTACACCCGAGAACTTACTTTATAACTGCAAATTTGTGCCTTTTGACCCTCCTTCACCCATTTCACCCACCCCCCCACCCCCCACCTATAGCAACCACCAATCTGTTCTCTGTATCTAGGAGTTCACTTTTGGGTTTTCTTAAGATTCCACTTATAAATGAGATCATATAGTATTTGTCTTTCTCTGATTTATTTCACTTAGCAGAATGCTCTTCAAGCTCCATTCATGCTGGAGCAAAGAGTAAGATTTCCTTCTTTTTATGGCTCAATAATATTCCATTAGATATATACTGTATATTTACAGCAGCATTGTTCATAATGACCAAAAAACAAACCCAAATATCTTATGAATCGTAGAAGAGCCTTGGCCGGTGTGGCTCAGTTGGCTGGAGCAGCATCCTATGACCAAATGGTTGCGGGTTCAATTCTTGGCCAGGGCACATACCCAAATTGTGGGTTCACAAGCCCTGGTCCTGGCAAGTATAGGAAGCAACCAACTGATGCTTCTCTCTCACATCGATGTTTCTCTCTCCCTCCCTCTCTCTCTAAAAGCATCGGGAGGGAAAAAGAAACAAAAATGACACACAGCTACACACGTTACTTTGCGCACAAGTGCACAGACCTAAACATTACATAGAACACTGTGTGTGTGTATGTATATACACACTCGCAATATAGAATATACACACAACGCGAATACACAAGTACATTTACAGATAGATTACATGTGTCAATAAGCAGGCAAAGCTGACCTCAGAGATCAAGGATGCATGCTTTGGTGGAAAAGCGAAGCTGAACAAGGAGGAGACTCTCCCACAAGGAAGCGCTGCCTGGGGGCGGGGCCCACACTGTGGGGCTCTAGAGGGCTGTCCCCTGGCTGCTGGTGCTCGCTCTGAGAACTCCCTGAGCTGAATGGGTCTTTCCTTGTCCTTTTCTTTGTCAGTTATATTTCAAGCTAGTAAATAGTTTTAAAAGCTGTTACCGCAACAGTCCCGACAAGGAAGATGATGCCACAGGTCAGAGTGACAACTGTGAAAGTGGTGACGAATGAAGAGGCTGGGGCTCTCGTCCACAGGCAGAGGTGACAGGGCTTGCTGATGGAGCCAAGGTGCTATGTGAAGACAAACCAGGGGTCCACACCACTGAGTGAGTTGTGGCGCCCTCACTGGGCTGGAAAGGGGAAGTTCTCACACCCAGACGACAGTAAACAGACAAGCAGAGGTAACTCTGAAGCTCCAGGGACGGTGGATGTCGGAGATGGAAAGTGAGGAGCTGCCACGTGTGGAGCGCACAGAGCCACGGGGCCTGATGGGCCTCTCCAGTGTGGTGTTTCTAAAGGGCGCCATTTCTGGGCTGCACAGTGACTCGGGGACACTGCTGCCATTTGGTAGGAAAGGACCAGGAATACTTAACATTCTGCCACAAACAAGTCCCATACAAGGAAAAATTATACTCAAAATACTAGTAACACCTGTGGGAAAACGCTAACCCAGCAGACAGGTAAAGGGACAGAAGAGAGACAGGTCTGTTACTGACGGTGTGCCAGCACCAAGAAGGGGAAGAGGAAGAGAGAGCAGATGTTAGGGGAGGCCAGTGAAGTAACACAAATGAGTGTTGGTTCCAAATGCCAAGTGCATTAAGTACTTCAAGGAGGGAAAAACCAAGTGCAAATGAGGTCAATTACCAACAGGGCTGAGACCCTTGGATTTGGCAAGACAGACTCCACCGGCCACTCTCTATATCTCTTCACAGGAGCAGAATGGGAGAAGTAACCCTAGGATCCAACTCACCAGGCTTTATACCCCTAGTCATCCAAAATCTCATCTGATTTCTCTAAGTAAAATCGCCTTTTTGTAAGAACAAAAAGTAAACAACAGATTAAGGCAGATGTTTATAACTTGCTAAGAGGAACAGGGCGTAGGGGAGCCAGAGAGGCAGGCGGGGGACAATGTAGATGGGAATGGGAGTAGGGTGCCTAAGAGCAACATAGAGAAATAATTACACCAATCATTTTAATGGAATCGTACACCAAAAGGAGCTGGCTTTCTTCTTCATTTGTGGAGTTTCCCCTTGGAACTTCCCTCTGTGCCACCCTCCCTTTAGGGAGAGACACAGGGCTGTCTAAACCGAATCCCACATCCAGCAGCCTTCCCACCAGCATTCTTATTCAACAGTGGCATCTGCTGGTCGGTGCAGAACTGCAGCAACCCAACGCGCCAGCGGAGGGACTGCCCTGGACTACACACACAACCATACGATTTCATGTTTACAGACTGAAAACAACTTCAAAAAGAGAAACAAAATCTTAACAATGTCAGAGAAATTTGAAAGCACCATGCCACTGATTCCTTGACAATGTTAAGTTGTTAAAAGCATTTTTTTAAAGTACCTTAAAAAACAGCTGCCACAAAAAGTGAAATACAAATTTACCCTCTGACCCAGCAATCCGTGTGTCGAATCTATCCCACAGAAACACCAGTAAAAATAAGGAAAGACACATGCATAGGGCTATCATTTCCAGACCATTTGTAATAGCGAAAACTGGAAACCACCCAAATACGATCCACAGGGGACCTGTCAAATTATGTTCCATCTACCGAGAGAATACCTGCAGCTGTAAAGGGAATGACGAAGCCCTCTGCGCACTAGCACAGGGCATACCAAATGAAAAAGCAAAGTGGAGTAAAGTGTGTAACGTGGATTCAGGTTAACAACTGAGGCTATTGGAGGGACTCTAAAGCAATCTGACTGGTGTCCTTAAAAGAAGATCAGGCCTCAGGAGGTTACATTATACAAAGAATTCTTACAACTTAATAAAACAAACTGAAACGTGAGCAAAAAACTCAAGACACATCTTCCAAAAGATACTACGAATGGCATATAAACACATAAAATGATACTCAGTGTCACTGGTCACTAAAAAAATGCAAATTAAAACCACAATAAGAGGACAGTGACTTAGAAAGATCTTCAGCTCACTACCCTGAACAGACACACATTTAACACATACGAAACAATTTCCTCTTTAAAAACAAAACAAAACAAAAAAACCCTTAAAGCCTAGCTGAGGGATAACTACACATCGGGCAAAGAGAAAAACTGCCCTGCTCCAGAACACCAGCATCTCCTGGAAGGGAGCCTCACCACATGTCTGGTGCCCCAATTTTTGTGGCTGCCACACAGGGATGCCTCTTGATTGTCTAGCTCTGGAAGCCAAGGGACCTTGTGTTGTTGGTCACATGGGACTATAATAATCGGAGTCACCCAGAAAAGAGTTCATACCCTAATCTGGTGCCCCAATTTTTGTGAATGCTGCCAGGCGATACCTCTGTTATCACCTAGCTCTGGTGGCCAGTGGGGCTTACATTCCTGGGCCCCTCGGAGCATAACAAAAGGGAAAGAGTTCTCGAACAGCTACCACCCCTGATCACAGCAAGAGGCAACAGACCCAAGAGCCTGGTCTTCCTGTGAAGGACTACTAGCAAGTCATCATGGCTGCAGCCTGTGGGGCAAGCTTCTAATTGAACTGCACTCCTTTCTGGAGACCGCAGAAGGCAGGTGCTAGCATTGCACTCACCCTCCGCTGAGCTCCAGTGTGCCAATGTCTTGGAGGGGAGCTTTAGGCATGCTTGGTGCTCTGGTTCTTGTGGCTGCAAAGGGCTATCCCTTGGTCATTTTGCTATGGCGGCAGGAGTTACATTCTTGGGTCCTACAACACTGGCAATCAAAGAGATTATCCTGGGCAGGGTACCCCATTCCTTTATGATTCGTGTAACCCCCAGGGTGCCCCAGGGCACTGCAGAGACCATGAACTGTGGTACACCCCCAGCTGTGAAGGAGGCTTCTTTGCTTGTCCTGGAGCTTCGGCCTGAGGGGCAGCCTTCAGGTCTGGCACACATTTAGTGGCCTCCATACCGTACTTTACCATGTATAATGTGCACTTTTTTCCCAAATTTTTGAGGAAAAAATAAGGATGTGCATCATACATGGGTAGTACTACTTCCAATTATACATGGGAATTAGTACTAAAACATGGGTGCGCATTATACATGGCAAAATACGGTAGCTGCTCTCAAGGAACCTAGGCTGTGGATCCTATCTTGGCACTCTCCCTCTGCCTTGCTCCAGCTCCAGTTACACCCAGATACACTCGCCTGGAGCCTTGGTACATAACAAACGTCTGGAGCCACAATCTCTATGACTTCCAGCCAAGGGACACCTCCAGACTGCCTGGCTCTGGTGGCCAGCGAGGCTTATACCTGCAGTCCCACAGGACTGTATACATCTGCATACTTTTAAAGGTTGCTGCCTCAGGGTCTGGCCTACAATCAACCGGGATCCAGGAGGTAAGATCTTCCCCTTTGGGACACTGACAGGTCTTGGCACACCCTCGACTGCAGCTTGCACAAGAGCAAAAATGTGAGAGACAACCAAGAGCCAAGGCGGGGCTGAATGACAACGTTCATCTTTTACGTGAGGCTACTCCCCTTCAAGATGAGAGAGGTGGTTGTTTCACCTACTGAATCGAAATCAACAGAGTCAAGCAAAATGAAAAACAGAAATACAGTGCAAATGAAAGAACAAGATAAACTTCAGAGAAAAACTTAAACAGAGCTAAGAAATCTACCTGATAATGAGTTCAAAGCAATGGTCATAAAGATGCTCGCCAAACTGGGGAGGAAAATAGATGAACAAAGAATGAACTTCAACAAAGAGATGAAAAACATAGAAAATACCAAACAGAAGTCACAGAGCTAAACAAACACACACACGCGTGCACGTGCACACATAACACACACAATAACTGCCCTCAAAAAATATCCTGGAAGGGCTCAACGGCAGACCAGATGGAGCATAAGAAAAGATAAGTCAACTTCAAGACAAGGTAGTGAAACTCACCCAATCAGAGCAGCAAAAAGAATGAAAAAAGTGAATTTAAGGGAATTATGAGACAAGATCAAATGGATTAACGTTTGCATCCTAGGGCTCCCAGAAGAAGAGAGAAAGGGGAAGAAACCTTATATGAAGAAATAATGGTGGTGGGGGCAGTGTGGAGGCGGGCAAACAGGGGAGGGGGGAGTAATGGGGACATCTGCAATAGTGTCAACAACAAAAATAAAGAAAAAGAAAATAAAAAGAAGTAAAGGCTAAAAACTCCTCTAACCCTGAAAAGAAAATAAGACACCCTGATCCAGGAAGCCCAGAGAGTTCCAAATAAGAGAAACCCAAAGAAACATGCTAAGATACATGATAATTAAAGTGTTAAAAGCTAAATCAAGAAGACTATTGAAAGCAGCAAGAGAAAACTTCTTGCATACAAGGGGGCCCCCATGAGACTAACAGCAGATTTTTCAGCAGAAACTTTGCAGACCAGAAGGGAGCGGCAGGATATATTCAAAAGGCTGAAAGAAAACAACTGAAAACCAAGAATAATCTACTCAGCAAAGTTATCATTCATAAGTGAAGGAGAAATAGTACTGAGACAAGCAAAAGCTGAAGAAATTCATCACCACCAAATCAGACGTTATAATAAAAGAACTTCTTCAAACTGAGAAGGAAAAGGTATTAGTAACAAGAACACAAAGAAGAACTCTCACTGGAAAAGTGAATACATAATAAAGGTATTGTAATAATCACTTGTAAAGCTAGTATCAAGGTTAAACAACAAAAGCAATGAAAAAACTAGTTAGAATAACTACTTAAAGGATACACAAGATAAAAAATGTAAAATGTAACATCAAAAACAAAATGTGGCAGTGAGGAGAGAACTAATGTTGAGCTTTAAAATGTGATACAACTTAATAATCAACATAAAACATACTGTTATAAATATAGGCTGTTATATATAAGCCTTATAGCAACCATAAAGCAAAAACCTATGAGAAACCTACCAAAAGTAATGAGAAAGGAGTCTAAGCATGCCACTAAAGAAAGTCATCAAACCACAAAGAAAGAGAATAAGAGAAGGAACAGAAAAGACTACAATACAAAAACAGACAGAAAACAATGAATAAAGTGGCAATAAGCATGTGGCTATCAATAATTACTTTAAATGTATACAGACTAAATTATCTAATCAAAAAACAGGGAGTAGCCAAATGGATATGAAAATCCAGGTCCATCTATATGCTGCCTATTAACAGACTCAATTTAATGTAAGGACACACACAGGCTGAAAGTGAAGGGTTAGGAAAAGATGTTCCATGAAACAGATAGCAAAAGAAAGCTGGAGAAGCTCTGCTTATATCAGACAAAACAGACTTAAAAAAAAAAAAAAAAAAAAAAAAAAAAAAAAAAAAAAAGGAAAAAAGGCTGCCATAAGAGATAAAAATGGGCGTTAGACAATGATAAAGAGGTCAACCCAACAAGAAGATACAACATTTGGAAGTTCTATGCATCCAACATAGGAAAACCTAAATACATAAAAGAGTATCAATAGACCTAAAGGGAGACATCACGATACAATAATAATAGGGGATGACTTCAACACCCCACTTACATCAATGGATAGATCACCCAGAAAGGAAATCAATAAGGAAACATCAGCATTAAATAGATGAGCTTAGCCAATATTTACATAACATTCCACCCAAAAGCAAAAGGATACACATTCTTCTTAAATGCCATAGGGTATTTCCCAAGATAGACCATGTGTCAGGCCACAAAACAAGAGAATTCATATCTTAGCAGGCATCTTTTCCATCCATGGTGGTATAAAACTAAATATTGATTACATGAAGAAAACCGGAAAATTCACAAATATGTGAAGATTAAACAACATGTAATGGAACAACCAATGGGTCAAAGAAGAAATAAAAAGAGAAATAAAAAATACCCTGAGACAAATGAAAATGAAAATGAACACACCAAAATTTACGGGATGCAGCTAAGCAGTTCTATGAGGGAATTTTGTAGCAATAAAATGCCTACTTTAAGAAATAAGAAAAATCTCAACTAAACAACCTAGCATTTATTAACATCTCAAGGAATTAGAAAAAGAACCAAATGAAGCCCAAAGTTAGTAGAAGGAAGGAAATAACAAAGATTAGAGGAGAAATAAATGAAAGAAACTAAAAAGACAACAGACAATATCAGTAAAACTAAGAACTGGGTCTTTGAAAATGTAAAATTGACAAACCTTTAGCCAGACTCACCGAGAAAAAAAAAAACTCAATAAGTAAAATTGGAAATAAAAGATGTCATAATTGATACCACAGAAATTCAAAGGATCATAAGACACCACACTATGAACAACTACACCCTGACAACTTGGATGGATCACAATATAATTATACTGAATGAAGGAGCCTGGCAAAAATGATCTATAGTGACGGATAACAGACCAGATGTTGCCCAGGACCTGGAGGCCAGGAGGGAGAAAGGAGAGCTGGGTTATGAAGATGCAGGAGGGACTTCAGAGGGCAGTGGTCACGCTCCTCATCCTGATCGTGGTAAAGCTTCACCGGTGTATGCACCTCTGAATCCACTGCACGTACACTGCAAATGTACCAGCCTAACGTACTTCAACTACACTTCAATGAACTGCTTTAAAAAAAAGTGTGGCTGTACAAAACACCGCCACCGAGGCTGAAAGGACAATCACATACAGGGATAAGATAACTGTAACACGAATAACCAAAAAAGGGCTGGAGATATATACAAGGACAGGAAATGCACAAAGAACTCCCACAAACCAGTAAGAAAAAGGCAAACCAGTCTACAGAAATCTGGTAAAAGACATGACAAACATTTCACAAAAGAAAAACACAAACGGCCTACAAACATGACACGATGCTCAACTTCATTCACAATTACGATATACACATCAAAGCACACCCGTCGGGTTGATAAAAACAGAGACCGCACAACTGCACGGTGTTAGCGAGCATCCAAGGCACCGTGCGCGGGAGCAACGCGCTGAGAACCAGTCGAGCTGCTCATGTGAGAGCTCCAGGAATGCATTACGCCCTGCATGCGAGCACAAAATCGTTCCTGGAAGCACCGTCTATGCACTCATGAAATGCTGCAAATAACCTATATGCCCACCAGTAATGGAATAAACTTTGGCTTATTTGTCAAACAAAACACTACTGAGCAGTGAAAATGAACTCCAGCTATATGCTTCAACATATATGAATCTCAGAAACAGTGCTGAGCAAAAGATTCGATCTGCAGAACATAGATGGTAAAATTACGTTTCTATTAAGTCCAAGCAGACAAAGGTAGGTGATATGCTGTTTATAGGTATATTAAGTTGTAAAACTGAAGGAAAAGAACAACTTACACAAAATTCAGTGGCAGTAACTTCTCGTGGCGGTGGAAGGTGCACAGATTCCTAAGTTACTGCTAGCATTCTATTTCTTAAGGTCGGTGTCTTGGCTACAAATGTTCATTTTACTATTCATCTGAACACACACATTTTACGTACTTTTACATATATAATACATTTCACAACAAAAAATGTTGTAAAAAGCTAAAAAGGGTTAATGACAGGAAGAGATGACAGTTCCAGGAAGGACAGGTTGAGGCTGGTGGTTCAGGAACAGCTTCTCCAAGGCAGCAGAGCGCAAGCGATGAAGATACCCAGGAAAAGAAGGTGCCGACCCAGACAGGAGCGTGCCGACAACGAGGCTGATGGGGCTGGAGAGCAAGGTGCCAGGGCGGAGGGGGAGATGAGGCAGGGAAGCAAAAGAAGGGCCTGGGCATGTTGAGCCTGACAGGTCACAGCAAGGACTTTGGTTCTTACTACAGCCGACGGTGCTAGGCAGAGTGACACGATCTGACTTTCTGCTGTTTTAAAACCAGAACCAAGTGAGGCAAGAGCAGAAAGCAGAAGACCTGTCAAGACTGAAGTCATGCAAGGCTGGGGACTGGCTGGATCCCGCACAGGACTCAGGATGAAGTCTGAAGTAGGACATCAGGTTACTTGTGGACAGATATAACAGGAAGTGATAGCCAGGATGGACACAATGTTTTGAGCCTCCAAAACAGGAATAATGAGGCTGCCAATACTTGAGATGGGGTTGGGGTGCAACAATGATGTAAGAACAGGGACTCAGTTTTACACATGTGAGTTCAGGGTTCCTATTAGATACTGTGCTGGGCAGAATAATGTCCCCCAGAATATGTGAAAGTGACCTTATCTGGAAATGGGGGCCTTGCAGATGAACTCAGTAAAACGAGGTCATACTAGTCTGGGGTGGGGCCTAAACCGACGGGCAAGTTTACAGGAGGAGAAGACAGCCATCCACGTGAAGACAGAAGCAGAGATTGGAGTTACACTAGATAAGTCCAAGGAGCACGAAGGACTGCAGCGACCACCAGAAGCTGGAATAGGCAAGAAGGGATTCTTCCCCAGAGCCTTGGAAGGGAGAGTGGCCCTTCAGACACCTTGATCTGGGATTTCTGGCCATCAAAACTGTGAAAGAATAAATTTCCGTTGCATTAAGCCACCCAGCTTGTGCTACTTTATCTCGGCCACCCCAGGAAACTCATACCTAAGTCCACCTCTGACATCCCTAGGAAAAGCTAGATGAAGTACGAAGAGAAAACCTCAAGAAAAGATACCAGTTGAAAACTGGGGATTTTTCCCAGCTCTCTCTTTTTTCTGGTTTTAAGAACTTAGGCAAATCATTTTGCTTCTGTTAATTCAATTTCCTGTAAAATCAGAAGCCTGAACAGAATATTTGAGGTCCTACCACCTGTAAATTTCTGTAGTTCTAGGGCTATTCTCCAGTAAAGTTGAACAATGCAAAGACTGGATTGAAGCAGCAGCCTGGACTTAATATAATTCCTTCTCTACAGAAATGAGAAACTAATTCCTGCTTGAAGTCTAAAGAAAACAAACTAACACAGATCCAGAAACAGAGACCAGGATGACAGGAATTGCTAAATGTTCCTACACATTGATCCCCCTCCCCGCCAGCCAGCATCTTCCCCACAGGGAGACAAGGGCACCAGCCTCTCCCCCAACCTCTGTTCAGAGTGAACCATCTCTCCGCACGCCCCCCCCCCCATTTCTCTTAAACACATGTTTCTACTACACAGGACATTAGGCAGTGAGCACTGTTTATACATTTTAATGGCTGCATCTGTAACACTCTGGTTTGCTCCCACCAAACACTAACCCTTCCTGCGCAGTGCCCCTGATATGGTTCAGGAAATGGAGCTGCACCCGTATCTACCAATTATTTTTATGACTTCATTATTTCAGTTTACTTTCAACCTTCTTCTGAAGGTAATGTCCATGTAATTATAACAATAACCGCTAACACTATTGAGAGCTACCTATCAGGTATCCTGCAAAGCACTCGTCTTCCCAGGGGAGGAAAATGCAGGGGTTAAGGGCCAAGGCCAAGGTCAGAGTGCTAGTATGTAGAAGCTCCAGAGGCCCTGTCCTTAACCAGAAGGGGGCTGCCACCTTGCCTCACCAGCTAGGCGATGGGATGGCATGTCAGGACTTGTCACAGGCGATTCTCCCAAGGGAGTACTCTGCTATGAAAATGTAGAATACGGAACGTTCCTAGGTTCTCATTTCTTCCTTTGCTCCCCCCAAATATTAGAAAAATCTACTGGCTAAAAAAGGCACTGAAGTTTTCTGAACACCACCTAGGAAGAGCAACAGGTGGTGGCACTGTTCAAGACCACCATTCCCTTATTAAAAAGAAAACCAAGAAAGTTAAACTGTCACCTCAGACTCATCACAATGCGTTTTTTTCTCTCAAAATACTTTTTTAACTTCTCAGTAGGCAATTGAGGCTTTCCTCCCCTCCTCTCATTGCACGTGGGCGAAGCTGGAACTAGGGAATTGTCCAAATTACTAAAAGAGCCAAAGACGAAGACAAACAGTAAATGATGACTGAATGTAACTGCAAACATTTCTGGACCAGCGCAGCAGTAACGTTCACTTCTGCCCTGCAATGCATCCTCCGTACAAGTTTACGGACACGTCGAGGAGGAGGCGGCGTGCACAGCGGAGCAGGGCGAATGGAGGAGACCACTGCGGCTCACTCGCTGTTAATTGTAAACAAACGGGGAGGCACCGTAGGTGAGAAAAGTCTGCGCTCCGCAGGCGTCTTTCCTAACCCCGCACTCCGCCCAGGCCTCAAGGAGCAGGGAACAGACGGGGGCCCAGGGCGGGGCTGAGGGCGCTGGGACCCCGGCGGGAAGAGGGAGAATGGGGCGCCGCCCCATGTGAGGATCGCCGAGGGGCAGGCCCAGGACTCACGTTTGTACTCCGCCATAAGCCTTTTGAGCGCCGTCCCCGCCATCGTCCGAGTAAAGCAGTGCCGTCTGGCCTATGAGCTCGTATCCTCCCGCCCGACAACACGGCTACTTCCGGGTCGCCGCTGGGGCGCAGAAGCCCATCCGGGCTTCGAGGCGCGCATGCGCAGTGGCAAGGCCGGCACCAGAGCTGGAGGGAAGTGGGTGAGTAGAATGGGGCGGAGCATGGACCAGGCCGGGGAGGTGCTGGGGCGGGGACCTGAGCACCGCAGGGCTGGGGTTGGAACGGCTCTGGTTTTTAGTCCGGGAGTAGCTAGGCCCTTCCGCCGCTTTGTGGGGTTAAGGTCGTCCAGCAGCCCTAGTTCCTGTAGGACTCGGTCTTCCCGAAGATTCTGCGTAGCAGGTTCCCGGGTTGGGTGCGTGGTAATCGCCTGTTCCGTCATAGCGGCCGCACAATGGTCGTATGAACAGGGGACGGGGCGACGGCAGGGCGAATTGGGCAGACGTCATTCAGATAGGGTGTGTGTGTGTGTGTGTGTGTGTGTGTGTGTGTGTTTAAGACACCGTTGGAGGGATGGAGAAAGCAGCAACTGCGGTCGTTGGTATCCATCATGTGTGGCCGCGACGTCATCCCCCACCACTAAGAGCCAGTTACTTTTGTTGGGCCCAGCCGCAGCCAAAGGAGACCATCTCCTAAGACACTGACACTCCATCAGGGGTTAGGTTTGGAAAGAGGAGGTTGGCAATGGCAGTGGGGTTATTATGCCAGCGTGGCCGCAACTCAGGGTGCCCAGACTCATCCTCACGGAGGAACCTGGAGAGCCTGAGGGGCCCAAGCCGCAGCCAGCCAGCTCACCAGCGTGACCTGGGTGCTGAGTAGCAGGTGCAGTAGATGAGGGCTTCCTATGCAATCAGAGGAGCCCAGCAAGAGCAGAATGAAATGTCTTTTTCCTTAGGCAACTCAAGTTCGTAAGTATAAAAGGTATCTTTTATGCTTAAGCTGAACCCGGTTTAAGGTAGAGCTCTTAATATCAGTATCTTGCTTCCCCAGCTGTGAGCTAGCCCAGCAACAGCAGGGTGACACCCACCAGGTTTTCCTGAGAGGGTTCTGGAAAGTGTGGCTTTCACTGCTACTGGGGAAGGGTAGCTGGGACCTTGTCTCCACTAATAGGATGAATAGGGCATATCTACTCCCGAAGCATCGATTCAAAGATCCTGGGAGTTAGACCAAGAGGTTATTATTCCAACGGCACAACCTCCAGGACACGGGGGTTCTCTCTCCTGTGTCAGTGCTGTGGGTGGGAATTAAGCAGCACTGCTCTGGCATTCCAAACTCTTAGCTTCACTCTCCTAACTTGAGGGAGGAGTGCAGGCTCTCCTCTGCAGATGCAACCCCACCCTGACCTCCACCCTCCAGGGCATCTAGCAAATGACTCAGTTCCTGTAATGTGCTTGAGCCCACCTACTACTTGGCTAGTGTAAATGATTAGGTGTGACAGTTGACGGGCTAGGCTATATCCCAGCCGTCCTTGACCTTTCAGCTTGTGTTCACCTCACTGGATGGACTGACTAAAACAGCTTGGTCATTTTCAACCCTGGTTTTGTCACAGCAGAGTCCACTGGGAAATTCTGTCAAATTAGTAGCAGCTCACTCAGCTTCAAAGCAGGCGAGTAGGTTGTCAACCACACAGAGGAACATTAGGACAGGAAGGCACAAGGCACCAAACAACTTGAGACACCAGACTGATGCCCAGCTCTGCTGCCTCCAAAACCCATCCTCTTTACATGTGACACCCAAGACAGTGAGTGTCATCACAGTACCAATTCAGCTTATTGAATGGGAGAGTTCTAGGGGGTGTGAGAGGGTGGACTCCTCGGCAGGAACATGCCAGCCCAACACAGGTGACCTCTGGGGGGGGGGGCGGGGAGCGGTGTTGGGGGTAAGGCAGCAGGTGAATACTTTTTTTCATCAACTAGCCTTTAAATCAAAATCTGAGTGGCCTTGCTGAGTAGTCATTACAAGTGTTGCGTTGTGACAGTTGACCACAACCTCCAAATGGAGTATTTAATACAAGAGACAGAATACCAAACTATATTTACTGTGTACAGTAGTAAAGGACAACAAAGAATGTACAAATTGTGAACAAACAGCAGAGCCAGCAGACACCACATCCACACCCCAACAGCAAACACAAAGGAAAGGCAAGATTCCAGGCAAGCAAGAGATGGTCGAGGTCGCACTGTCCAGGTGCCAGAACGAGGCAGAGCAGGGCCACCAGGCAGCAGGGCTCCACATGGAAGGGCAGGAGGAGAGCTGAATGTTTCATAGGTACAGGTTCCAAAATGTCTCACCAAAATGAAATCACAGGTAATGTTGGGAAGCGGCAGAGCAGTCCATGGGGACATGAAGTCATCCTTGCCCGGGGCCCACCTGTAACTGCACTTTGAAGTAGCTCTTTTACACAAAAATGTCACTGCAAAGTCAGCAATACTTAATTGTACTTTTTTATATAGAGACCATAATTACTCATCAGAAGCAAATACTGGAAGAACTCTGAGGCCATAGTACTACTACCAAGTGAGAAACATGGGAATTACTTTCCTCTGTATTAACAAAAGAGGACACCTGAAACTAGTAGAAAATCATATTGAAAGTAAACGGTAAGTGACAATTTTTTTAGAAAAGAAAAGGGGAAAAAGCCTATTTCCACTGCACCCCACCTTGCCCGAGCACTGTGGGGGGCCCCAGGACCACCTCTGCCAAAGCAGACACCAGAGGAACAGAGCATCCAGGGCCATGCTGTGGAGGGACTTGGTTATTTTCTTTTCATCTTTTAAAAAGCATTCCAGTATTCTCCCTTCAACTTTACTATATTCCCAACAAAACTTAAACTTGCAATAGTTAGTATTTAAAAAAACCTACAAGAAACAGTAAGTGGAAGTTTGTCTCCCATCCCCACAATGCCCCCAAAATGTGCCCCACAGAAGCACCCCCACTTTGGTGACGTGAGCTCTCTATGTGATAATATAAGCAGGAGGGCTTATTCAATACCTAGGATACGATCCCCATCTAGACTAAGAGGACATTCACACCACAAGCTTCAGGGAAAGGTCATAGGAGGGGAAAGACAAAAATGAAAGCAAAAACAAACCCCAGAAACTCTGCAACTCATTTTCCTAAACAAACACGACACTGTGGCTGGCCCGGTCTCAGGTGAGGATTTGTCCCTGCAGACGGTTTTGAGTTGCACCCGCAGTATGTCAGAGAGGAAAGAATTTTGGTGGATGTCCTTGGTTCCTGCAGACTCCTTTGTGATTGGCATGGTCACGTGTTCACTATTTGACAGCAAATGCAAGGACAGTGACAAAGTGGGGCCGGTCCCTCTAGAGACCACATCCCAAGAGGCAGCCAGTCACCCGCGAGCCTCCTGTCTGCTGCTGGAACACGTCGATGGTGTCTTCATCCTCCATCTCCAGCTGGCAGAATTGACATGACAGGGCATAGTGAGAGAGGGGAAAGCCGTTAGTTTTCTCACCATCACAAGAACAGAAACTGTTCAACGGACCACTCAAGTCCACTGCACTGTCTCCCTTGCACTGGTGCACACCACCCTGTCACACCTTTGCTCTGTGGCCCTCCCTCCTGGGTCATATGCAGGGAGAAGAGGCTTTGTTTAGGATTTCCAGTAAGCTGTGCATTCACCAACATTCCCCTAACAAAACAAAAGAAGTTAAAACTAATTTTAACTGACAGAAAAACTAAGTCCCATTAAAAAATGAACAAGTATCTAAAATTATTACTAAATGTTCCAGTTAGGAACATCCAGTGAGCAGCACCAAGGCCTGGAAGGTGCCTGTGGATTCCAAAGCAAACCCAGTCAGAAAAGAACCCTCAGTAAGGGACCTGCTGCTGGTGGCACCGTTGCTTTGCTTCTTATCCCTCCCCTTCAAGACCAGGCCAAGGATGGGCAAATGTTCCCTGCCTGCTCCCCTTACTGACACTGTGGGCATGGACATCTGCCCTGACCTTTGTCCATTCTCGGAACAAAAAAAGCTTCTGCAAATCATAGACTAAATAGGGTTGGAGGGCCCTGTGCTGCTGCAGACACTACCTGGGCAGGAACAAAGTGACAGGTGGGCAGAGGGCTTTCCAGCCCCCAGCCCAGGGCAGGCCTCCCAGAAATCTTCAGAGTCAACCACCATCTCCATAGCAGAAGAGTTCCTCAACTGGGCAGAAACATGCAGCCCTTCAACGTGATTCTCACTCTGATTCTCCCTCCCTAAAGGACAAGACTAATGAGACTCCAACAGAGTCTCATATAAAGTATTGGGAACCGCCTTTCTTGGTTTCAGAAGATGTAACCCCTTCATGACTAAGGCTGAGTGAGAGACCTTGGGACCATAAGCCACTAAGGAGACAAAGCTTATCTCCCTGGCAGGAGTGCTGCCTCTGCCCTGCTCCCTTTTGCTTCACCCTGCTTGGCCCCCAAGCTGATGACCGGTTAGTCAGTGATGGATAAGATTCCTCAAGGGAGGGACAACCTAAGACAGGCATAGTCATGAAGGGGCCCTCAGGGAAGGACTTGGGGGGGTATAGAAAAAGGGGATGATGGACCCTCGCCCCTCATCTTTGACACAGCCTGAGTCCTCATTCCGTCTGCAGAAGTCTCCTAATTAATTTCTTGGCTGCCTTACTTCCCCTGCCTGACTTAAGCCTGGAACGACAGAGGGACAGAGGGCGGTGCAGCCCTGTGCTGCAAAGAGCGGATTCCCTAGGGTGATCAGGCCTAAGAAAGAATACATAAAATCGTGTGAAACCTGCTTTGCTAAGAATGTCCTCAGTTTTCCAATAAGGGTCCAAGCATGAAATGAGCTTGTTTCCCAAAGTTTTATAGACCTTTAGCTAACTGACCCTGACTCACAATAAGCCCTCATAGTTCTTTGTATGTTATCTATTGTTTGATCCTTACTGTCTGACAATGATTGATGAACTTTACCTGCATTCCTATGCAAACTGAACCCAGCAAAAGACTATTGAGGAACAGGCTCCTGGCCCTTCTCTTTTGAGAGATCATCTGCCTTTCCTCCCCAAGCAGATCATGTCTTGGTAGACCTATTCTCATCCATGGTGGACGGGGGCGAACCTCTGCTGGCAGAGCCCTCCCACCCAAGTAAGTGACTGGATCACAAGGTCATTCAGATGATGAATGACAAGACCCACAGATCAACCCTCGGCCTCCTCCGTCAGAAGGTTTTCCACTGTGGGACCATGCATGGCAACACACTGAGCCAGTGCTGAGAGGGTTTTAGGGTGGGGCAGGGAGTGCTTAACAAAAACTAACTCCTGACTAATAAAAATTCACTCCTTTCCATTCATACCCTTTATGCACAAATGTTTACAGGGCATAAGAAGCAAACCACTAAGTTAGCTACAAACTGACTACTGTCCAGACCACCAGTGGTGTGAGTACTCGGCCCATCTCTCCTGGATAACCTCTGCTGAGGCCCTGGGCCTACCCGCTGCCCCTCCCAGCCTGGAGGAGGATGACTGACAAAGCAGCATCATTCCCATTTGAAACACTGAACTGCCCAATTAGAAAGGTAAATAACCTAATAGGTAAGAACATTAAGAAAACATACATATCCCATATAAGCAGCAGTCAGTAGCTCCCCAACAAGAACACCTCAAACATCAGTTAATCAAAATGCAGCTGGGAAGCAGCCCCGGGGCCGCGACCGCATCCTTACCTGGGCCGGGGTGTCTGCTTCATTAATTGGCTGACCATCAAACCTGAATCTGATCTGTCTCATTGACAATCCCTGAAAAGAAAAGGCAAGTGTCATTAAATATTTCCAGGTAATGCATTAACTAAAACACATGAAATATTTTACATCAAATTCTGAATATGCAGACTGATGATCCAGTGGACTGCAGACCTACCGGTGGGCTTGCAGTCCATTTCCTGTGGCACCAGCACCTTCAGAAAGCTCTGCTCCAGTGACTGTAGCCCCAGGAACTTGTCCTCACTCTTCCCTCCCACTTCCTTTAGAGGCCCAACAGGATTTCTACTGCTGACACCACCACTTTCCCCCTTTAAACTATTCTCGGAGAAAAACTGGGTCTGGACTTCTGGTCAAGATGGAGACACAGGTAGACACATTGTGCCTCCTCGCACAACCAAAAGAAGGACAACAAGAAATTTAAAAACAAAAAACAACCAGAACTGAAAGAAAATTGAACTGTATGGAAGTCTGACAACCAAGGAGTTAAAGAAGAAACATTCATCCAGATCGATAGGAGGGGTGGAGACAGGCAGCTGGGCTGAGAGGACTCGCAGCAAGGTAGCAGCTAGAGGACCCGGCAGTTCCACATTTGCACATAGGTAAACCAGGAGGAACAACTGGGGAGCGACACAGACCACGCAACCCAGGGTTCCAGCGCAGGGAAATACAGCCTCAAACCTCTGATGACTGAATATACCTGCAGGGGTTGAAGCAGCAGCAGGAGAAACTCCCAGCCTCACAGGAGAGTTCACTGGAGAGACCCACAGGGTCCTAGAACGTACACAAACCCACCCACCCGGGAATCAGCACCAGAAGGGCCTAATTTGCTTGTGGGAAGTGGGGGAAGTGACTGAAATCCAGCAGAGAGCAGAGCAAGCACCATTGTTCCCTCTCGACCCCTTCCCCACATACAGCAACCCAGTGACATGGATTGCCCTGCCCTGGTGAACACCTAAGGCTCTGCCCCTTACTTTGTAACAGGTGCACCAAGACAAAGAAATATGGCCCAAATGAAAGAACAGATCAAAGCTCCAGAAAAAATACAACTAAGCAACGAAGAGCCAACCTATCAGATGCACAGTTCAAAAACACTGGTAATCAGGATGCTCACAGAATTGGTTGAATATGGTTGCAAATTAGAGGGAAAAAATGAAGGTTTTGCTAAGTGAAATAAAGGAAAATGTATGGGGAACAAACAGTGACAGGAAGGAAACTGGCACTCAAATCAATGGTTTGGACCAGAAGGAAGAAATAAACAGTTAATCAGAACAGGATGAAGAAACAAGAATTCAAAAATATGAGGAGACACTTAGGAACCTCCAGGACATCTTTAAATGTTCCAACATCCAAATCATAGGGGTGTCAGAAGAAGAGGAAGACCAAGAAATTGAAAACTTATTTGAACAAATAATGAAAGAGAACTTCCCCAATCTGGCAAAGGAAATAGACTTTCAGGCAATAGACTTCTACAGAGTCCCAAACAAGTTGGACCCAAGGAGGAACACACCAAGGCACATCATAATTACATTACCCCAGATTAAAATGAAGAAGAGAATCTTAGAAGCAGCAAGAGATAAGGAGACAGTTGCCTACAAAGGAGTGCCCATAAGACTGTCAATTTCTTAAAAGAGACCTTACAGGCAAGAAGGGGCTGGAAAGAAGTATTCCAAGTCATGAAAGGCAAGGACCTACATCCAAGATTACTCTATCCAGCAAAGCTATCATTTAGAATGGAAGGGCAGACAAAGTGCTTCTCAGATAAGGTCAGGTTAAAGGAGTTCATCACCACCAAGTCCTTATTATATGAAACGTTAAAGGGACTTACCGAAGAAAAAGAAGATAAAAAATATGAACAGTAAAATGACAGCAATCTCACAGTTATTAATAACCACACCTAAAACAAAAACAAAAATGAACTAAGCAAACCACTAGAACAGGAAACAGAACCACAGAAATGGAGATCAATGGAGGGTTATCACCAGGGGAGGGGGAGAGAAGAGGGAAAAGGTACAGAGAATAAGTAGCATAAATGGTGGTAGAAAATAGACAGGGGGAGAGTAAGAATAATATAGGAAAGTAGAAGCCAAAGAACTTACATGTATGACCCATGGACATGAACTAAAGCAGGGGAATGTGGGTAGGAGGGGTTGTGCAGGGTGGAGGGTAATAAAGGGGGGAATGGGACAACTATAAGAGCATAATCAATAAAATATATTTTTTAAAAAATTCTTAGAAACAGGTCAGGTGACAGGAGGCACATGACAAGATGACTGCATAAAACTGGGACGCAGTCCTGATGGCTGCAGCTTTGAGAAAGACAGAAGGGAGGATAATTTTCTTCCAGAAAGAGGCACTTGCTGAATTTCTGATTCCTGGTGACATGCTCAGGGTACAAGGACCCTACCTTTTTATTTTTTCAATTTTATGTTTAGAGAGAGGGGAGGGAAAAGGAGTGAGAAAGAGAGGGAGAGAACCATCGACGTGAGAAACATCAACCGGCTGCCTCTCACACGCACCCCAACCAGCGACCATACCAGCAACCCAGGCCTGTGCCCTAAAGGGGAACCAGACAAGAGACCTTTCACTTTGGGGAACAACGCCCAACGGAGCCACAGTAGTCAGGGCAAAGACATTGCCTTTTTTAAAAAGTTTTTATTTCTTTTTAGAGAAAGGGAGGGAGAAAAAGACGGAGAGAAACATCAACGTGGGGCTGCCTCTCACACGCCCCGAACCAGGGATCTGGCCACAACCCAGGCCTGTGCCCTGACTGGGACCGGTGACACCCCTGGTTCGCAGGCTGGTGCTCCATCCACTGAGCCACGCCAGCCAGGGTGACAATGCCTTTTTAAAAGCAGCTCTGATTTTGCTTAAACAGGAGAAACAGGATTAAAACACACATCTCTGCTGTTCCTGAAACTCTACTGAAAAGACATCAAGAAATTAAAAAAGGCATAAGCAGCAGGACAAAGAACAGGAGGGCAATGACCCAGCAGAAAAGGGGTGTCACCAACGGGCCGGGAGCTCCAAAGCCCTGGATGCTGGACCCCAAGGTCCAGAAGGGGTGGGGGCAACAAGATACAGCCCCGAGAGGCAAGGCGCAGGCACAGATGGTCTGGGAGGCAGAGATGCAGAAGGCAGCTGATTTTGGATAATGCCTGAAAGTTCCCATCAGCCCCCCAAGTTAGGGCTACCAAGCCCAAAAGACCAGGCACTGTGCCTTCCACAGGCAGAGGGAGCTCTGGGCTTGAGTGATGTGGTAAGGAGCAGCAGGCACACCCCAGGTCACCTCCGAGCCCCCTCCCGGACTCCACTGCACTCCCAGAGCACAGACAGGAGTGGCAAGGGGCAAGGCTCGACTTCTGGGAAACTTAGTGACTCATCTGGAAGCTCCTCACAAAACCACCACCCTGGCAGGGCTCACCCCTACCATGTGTGAGCCCTGTCCACACACCTGTGTGTGCAGCTTCCCATCAGCTTTTCAGTGCTTCAGTCTTAAACATGAGTAGTTAACCAAGGGTCAGAGGGTATTTAAGGAAAGACTCGATTATGTGAGAGACCAAACCTAAGATGAAGAAACATGGAGGGCGAAGGAGGGGGTGGGATCCAAGGACACTTCACACACAGGTGTGCACAAATGCATATGCATGCACATGCACATATGAACACTCGCATGCACATATGAACATGCATGCATGCACATGCATACAAGCATGTGCATACATGGAATTCGTAGAGAGTTAGTAAACAATAGCAAGTTGCCACTAGGGAAGAAGGAGCCTCAAAGAACAAGAACTTTTGGAAACTGGAAATTATGACAAAGTTATCCACATAAAGTTGAGAAAAGCTCCCAGAAAGGAAACCAACAGCGATGACAAAACCCGATGCAAAACAGTGAAAGTGGTCACAGTCAACATTCTAGAACAGAGCATGCACTACGGACAGGAATTACAAAAGAGAGAGCAGCGACAGAGAGGGCAAACACTATACAGAACTAATAGAAAATATACTTCCTAAACTAAAAGTAAGTTTCTAGACTGAAAGAGCCTGAGAAATGAGTGATAAAATCACACACCTCAAAGCATGTGATGGTGAAACTCCAAAAGATGGGAATGAGGTCCCAAAAATGATCAGAAAAACCAAGATACGTACAAAGGAAAGACAATCAGAATGTCACTGAACTTTTCACATCAACATTAGAAGCCAGAATAAAATGATACAGTAACTCCAAAAAAAGGAAAATGAATTTCAACCTAGAAATTTGCATGCAGTCAAATATTCAAGCACATGGGTTTATAAAGAGCAAGTCATGCTCAGACTGCGGTGCCTCAGATGCTGCATCTTACATACCCTTTCTGAACAAGAGACTGGAAGACATGCTCCATCAAAAAGGGCAGAAGATTAATGCAGAAAATGGAAAGGAGGGAGCGCAAGAAGTTTCCAGAATGACTCTGAGATGAGAGACAGACACGCAGCTGGCAGGACAGGAGGGGCCCAGGAGGGATGGTGGGAAAAGCAAGGACACAAAGAGGTGGTGGTGACCACCAGTGCCTGCCTACACAGGGGACTGGGCAGCACAGGGGAGAATGTGGGGACTGCATTAATAATGGGCCCATGGCTACCACCAGACTAGGAAAAGAGTTGGACGAGACAGGTATGTAAGCAAAGTCCGCGGTGTGGACCTGTGGGCAGCTGTCCCAGGGTCCCAGAGTCCAGTAGATGCCAGAGCAATTGACTGCAAGGGTGAGGGAAGGGTGTGAGGTGGCAATGCCAGAGTCGAATCCCACCTCCCGCAGGTGAAGATAATCTCTAAAATCAAAACACAGGAAGAAGTAGTATAAGCATATTTACAAAAGAAGTGAAAGAAAAGTGGAAGGAGTGATGACAATACCTCTGAGGAGCGGGGTTTGAGAAGCAGGAAGGCAGAGAGGGAGGTGTGGCTTCTCCATGGTGTCTTTTACAACAAAAACCCACTGCAAAAATGACCAAAGCCAGGAACAGAAATGGACTAAACACTTGTATTTCCAAAGAAGCCAGAGGAAGGACCCCCCCCCCCCAATAAAAGGGACAGGATCCCTGGGGAAGCGGCTAAGGCACCCATCGCACCCATTACAGAACGCAGGCAAAGCCACCGAGTGAGAGGACTTGAGTGGACGGGATAAGCCCCAGGACCAAAGGTCAGTCCAACAGAGCACGATGAGAGTAAAACCAATGCAGAGACGAAGCACAAATGCGTTTGAGCTGTAAGTTCATGACACTAACAAAAATAATCACAACTAAAAATGCTCAATTTGGCTCTGGCTGGGTTGCTCAGTTGGTTAGAGCGTTGTCCCAATATGCCAAGGTTGTGGGTTAGATCCCAAGTCAGGGCACATATGAGAATCAACCAACGAAAGCATGAATAAATGGAACAACAGATCGATGTTTCCTTCTCTCCCTCTCCCTCTCTCCCCCTCCCGCCCCCCTCAAACCAATAGATAGAAAAAAATGTTTAAGTGCTGAACTTAACTGGTCACTGTGGGAAGACACAACTGAGTCGGCTTTTTATTTTGAAAACTGGTAAAAAAAGGGAATCAAACATTTTGTGGAATCTAAACTGATGAGGAGGGGAGTGAAATGGGAAAAATGGGACATCTATAGTAGCATTAAACAATAAAAAGTAAGTAAAATAAAAATAAACTGCGATGAGGGCTGTGTCTCCAAAGCATGTTCCAGCTCCCGTGTGAAGGAGCAATGGCACTGCACACATCCCACCAATCCGCAGCCTCCAGGGAAGGCGGCTGCACACGCACGGACTCCCACAGCAGAGGCGCCATCACACTCAGCCCCCGGGGGGAGGAGGCGGCCTTCCGTCCTGCCCGCCGAGACAAGAGCTGATGGGCACGACCTGGAGATGAAGAGGGCTGAAGACAGATGGCAACCACGGAACGCGCGCACTTTGCACACATGCAATGCACTCATGCAAACACATCACACACTGCACACGTGCAGACACACACGAGTACACACACTTCCAGGACAGTGGAGCCCCGAACAGCCTGGACACATGGTGACAGCAGTCGCACCCAGCCCACTGGCACACCTGCCGCTCACAGTAGGCCTTCATCAGCTTGCTCAGCGGGGTGTGTCTCTTGATCTTGAACTGGACCACGGAGCCATCCTGCCCGGCCACTTTCAGGTTGATGTGGTCGTTCTCTGTCTTCACTCCCTCCTGCAAAAGATATGACACTGGGCCTCAACACCGTGTCCCAAAATAACCACTATTTTAAAGGGCAAGCCTTTTAGGTGATTGCTGGAGTTTTTTTAAGTCATTAAAAGCAACCTATTTCTTAAAAGTTCTCCAGCAATCCAGAGTCACTCATGTGATGGTTTTATTTTTACTCAGAATTTATTTTTAACTTCTACTTGTGAAGCATCCATGTGTAAGGAAATTCGATGCAAATATACAGAGCTCACAGATTGGTCCTTCAAAGAAAAAAATCTGTTCGATCTAGAAAAAACTGAGACAAAGCCCATGTCTGCCACAGATTACCCTGTGAAGCTGAGGCAAAGACGAGCCATCGTGTGCTCGTCTTTCTGGGGCAGCAGTGCGTGCGGCAGCTTCCACCTGCTAGCAGCTGACACCCACGTAGGGAACCAGCCCTCCCTCGTGTAGCTCAGTCAGCCCCATTTGACTGGGGGGACACTCAAGGGCACTGGATCTTTGACTCACTCACAGCCCCTGAGCAATCGCACATACAATGGATGCCGCAAGTCTGCGTCCTGGAGCCGGAGCTCAGTCTGAGAGGCATTTCCTCAGAACCAGAGCAACACACCTGCAAGGCGCAGTGAGGGTCCTGCAGGCACAGGGCCACCTCATTCATCTGGCACTGTTTGGGAATAAAGGTGTTATCTTTGAACAGAATGATGAAACTGGCCCGAGTCAATCTGAAAATAAAAAGATCTGATGGAACTCCAAGTGACTGTACTTCCTCCGGCTGACATGCATGCTTTTCCCCATGTCCCCTGTCAGCGCATCCCCAGAAAAGCTGACCTCCACAACGGGGCTCTGGGCCAGGGCTACTGGCCAGCTTTATGGAGTCATATCTGCTCTCCTTCCCTCCCTGCTGGGAGGGCTGTGGCCCTGCTCCCCTCTGTCCTAACAGAGGGGATGCTGGGGGGGGCAAGCAGCACTCTGGCTCAAGGCTGAGTGGCAGTGCAGCTCTGTCTGGGGAGCTCGGAGTGCCCCTAGGAGACAAGGCCCCAGCAAGGAGCCTGAAGGAGGTCACCCCACGGTGGTGCCTACCCCACTGCAGCCTTGGGTGGCAGCTTGGCCAGGCACCTTCCCCCCCCCCACCCCCACTCAGCATGGACTCCAGTGTGGGCAAACCCAGCCACACAAGTTGGGAGTGCTCAGGGACCCGAGGCCAGGATGGGCTGGGAGGTCCCCTCTAGGAGTACCCCTCGTTCCCCAGAGATTAAACATGCATTTGCTGCTTTTTTTTTTTTCCCAATAAAGCTTTTGTTTTGGAGCAACTTTACATTTATAGAAAAGTTGCAAAACAGAGACAGAGAGCTCCTGTACATCTCTCCCGTCTCCCAAATATTAGCATCTGGCACCCACAGCACCTGCTACTCCTAAGAAAATGCTGGCTGGCACATCACTAGCAATGACACTCCAGGCTATTTCACCAGTTTTTTCATCAGTGTTCTTTTACTGTTCCAGGACCCAATCCAGGATACCACACTGCACTTAGAAATTTTTTTTCAATTTTTTATTGTTAAAAAACACGTAACATGAAATTTACCATTTGAGCCATTTTCAGTGGTATTAAACACATTCATAATGTTGTGGGAGTATCACTACCATCTATCTCCAGACTCTCTTCATCCTGTAGAACTGAAACTCCGCCACCATTAAACACTAACTCCCCTCCCCCAGCCCCTGGCACCCTCCATCTACTTTCTTTCTCTGAATTTGACAACTCCAGGCCCCTCATATAAGTGGAATCTCACAGTAATTGCCTATTTGTGACTGGCTTATTGAACTTAGCATATGTCTTCAAGGTTTATCCATACCATAGTATATGTCAGAATCCCTCTCCTTTTTAAGGCTGAATACTTCACCGTATGGATGGACCACATTTTGTATGTCTACTCATCCATCGATGCACACTTGGGTTGCTTCCCCATTTTAGCGTAAATGATGCTGTAAAGGATGCTGCAGTGAGTGAGTGTACATCTCGAGAACCTGCTTTCAATTATTTTGAGCACATACCCAGAAGTGGCACTGCTGGGTCATATGATAGTTCTATATTAATTTTTTGAGGAAGTTGCATACTGTTTTCCCAGCTGCTGCACCATTTTACATTCCAACCAGTAATGTGCAAGGGTTCCGACTCCTCCACGTCCTCACCAACACTTGTTTTCTGTTTTTTTGATAGTAATCGTCCCGTTGGGTGTGAGGTCTTGATTTGCATTTCCCCAGTGACTGATGATTTTAAGCATCTTTTCATGTCCTTGTTGAACATTTGTGGTTTTTTAATTTTTTTATGTAATTTTAGAGAAAGGGAGCCAGAGAGAAAGAGACAGAAACATCGCTTTGTTGTTCCACTTATCTATGTATTCATTGGTTGATTCTTGTATGTGCCCTGACCAGGAATTAAACCCGCAACCTTGGCATATTAGGATGACGATCTAACTACCTGGGCAACAAGGCCAAGGCTCTTATTGACTGTTTGCATATCTTCTTTTGAGAAATGTCTACTCAAGTCCTTCGCCCATTTTTGAATGGGATTGTTTTTCAGTTGTTGAGTTTTGTAAGCTCTCTATATATTCCAAATATTAATCCTTCATTACTATATACAGATGATTTGCATATATCCTCTCCCCTTCTGTAGGTTGCCTTTTTACTGTTGATAGTATCCTTTGATGCACAAATTTTTTTTAATTTTCATGAAGTCCAGTTTGTGTGTTTTTACTCTTGTTGCCTGTCCCTATGGCATCATATCCAAGAAATCATTGCCACGTTCAATGCTGAGAAGTGTTTGCCCTGATTGCTCCTACGAGTTTAATTGTTTTAGGTCTTCCATTTAGGTCCTTAATCCATTGAGTTAATTTTTGTATGTGGTGTTAAGAAGAGTCCAACTTAATTCTTTTGCATGTGGACAGAGAAAACATTTGTTTTTATAATGAAAAATTATGGATGTGTTCAAACAAACAGATTCAGGAGCCCAAACACAAAACAAACAGAAACAACAGGGCAGCAGCTGCAGACCAGGCAAAGAAAGGCGGTAGTAGGACTGGACAGAGGGCCTCACCAGGGGTGATGAGGGAACCCATTCCCTCGGGGGGCTAGTGCAGCCAGGGAAGGCCCCAGGTATCTCTTTCCTCCAAAGGAGGGACACCAAGAATAATGGCCAGTAAGAGACGCCTGGTGAGCTCCTAATAAACAAGGAGTTAAAGAAAGAAAAACAGCCCTGGCTGGCATGGCTTGGTGGATTGAGTGGATTGAGTGCCGGTCTGTGGCCAGGGTTCTCTGGTTCGATTCCTGGTCAGAGTACATGACTGGGTTGCAGGCCAGGTTTCCCCGCTTTCCACCATTAGGGGTGTGCAAGAGGCAACCAATCGATATTTCTCTCACAAATCAATGTTTCTCTCCCTCTCTGTCCCTTCCACTTTCTCTAAAATAAATAAATACAATCTTTAAAAAGAGAAAAGAAAAAAAAAAACCCTAAAAACAACGAACACAATTCACAACTCACTGCAGCAGTTCCCTGCCTCAGCTATGCAGGGCAGTGAGAAGCTGCTTTCCCTGCTGACCCGTAAGGTTTTCTTCCCGCCAGTATGATGACCTGGGAGTGCGCCTCCTCTCCTCCCGGCCAGACCCAGAACAGAGAGGGCTCCTCAGCTGGCACCGAAAGCACTGCAAACCACTTAGTCATTTTGTACACAATCCAAACACGTTTATTCAACTGAAAGGGCCATGGAAGTTGACCGTGTGGGAGAGTTAAGTTTAAACCCACTGAAGAAATGAGCATTGTGTGTATTTCATTGTAAACTTCAGTAAGGGGAAGCCACCCAGAGAACAAAGAAAGGCATTTACATTTGGCCAAATGACCAGGCTGGGAGGGGTGGTATAAAAGGCGAAGGCAGCTCCAACTCAATACAGAGAGAGGAAGTTTGCCTGGAATGTGATCATTACTCAAAGCAGGGAAGAGAGGGGGGCTGGCTTTCACACCCACCGTGTTGAGGGTGGCAATCTCCAGCACCAGGCTGGTCAGAGGAAGCCTGTGTGCAGATCATTTCAACTCAAGAGCAGCACTTCCTCTTGGTCAGAAAAACAAACTCTGACAGTGAAGACCAAAAACTTTGGAAACCTGTTTTTAGTAAGAGTAGTTACACAACCACTGTGGACCTTCCCAAAGACTGACAGCTATTATCCGGGAAAAGTGATTTTCAACCGGTGTGCCACAAGAATTTTTAAAATACGCAATACTTGACTATTTAGTCAGGGGCACTGATCTCTTGTCTTTTAGATTGTCAAATAAAAAAATGACACAGCCAACACAACAGCTGTCAGATATAAATGAATCAAAATTATACCTATTTTTGTCAGATCGGCAAAAAATATATTTTGGGGTGTGCCACAGAATTTTAGTAGTTAGTTTACGTGTGCCATCAGATGAAAAGGGTTGAAAATAGCTGCCCCAGGCCCTGGCAGGGGAGCTCCGTTGGTTAGAACATCCTCCCCACAGCCAAGGTTGCAGGTTCCATCCCCAGTCAGGGCACATACAAGAATCAACCAATAAATGCATATATAAGTGGAAAAACAAATCGACATTTTTCTCTTTCTCTCCCCTCCTCTGTCTCCTTCTAAACTCAATAAATTTAAAGAAAAGGAAAGAAAAAAGGAAAGGATAAATCACTGCCCTGGAGGAGCACACAGCAGAGGGCGCCATGGGGACCACTGGGGACAACCCGGGGAGGAGGGGTGCACACCGGAGACTGCAACAGGGAGGGTGGGCGCACACCCGCAGGGCCTGGCAGTGAAACCGTGAGCGCACGCTGGAGGGTGCAGCAGGAGCTGTAAGGTAAAGGTCAGCAGGCAGCGTGCCCAAACAAGTTAGGAAGCACACAGCGCCAGACAGATCGCTGAGGGAGGGGGCTAGTGGGCGAAGGGTCGCTGTGACACAGAAGGTCCTGGAGAGGGACGGTCCAGGAGAAGGGTCGTGGTGGGGGACAGGGAAGAGCGTTTCTCCATGAAAGGGGGTGGCAGGGTCCCAGATTCCCGCAACTGGGGTTTGAGATGGAAGGGGAGCTGGTTTTCCAGAGGGGAGGGAACGATGTTGGTAGAAGGTACCCAGGCGGGAGAGGCAGGAGACTCCCCGGAAAGAGGAGTCTGGATGCCGCAGGGGGTCCAGGACACAGTATATAGCCCGGCAGGGGCGGCAATAACGGGGTACTGGAGCCAAGAGGGTTGTGACGAGGGGTCTCCCCACGGTACCTCCGAGCTCTGTGTAGGCCCCGCCCCCGTACTAGAGGTGGACCTGAACCTAGTGGAAGTGGGAGCAAGACTCTAAGGGCCAAGCCATGGAGCAAGGCGCGAGCAGCTGGGGCGGAGCCTGGGACAGGGGTAGGAGCACCCACCTGGGACGTAGGGGCGGAGCTTGAATGAAGGGAAGCCTGGGCTGTGGGGGTGGAGGGCAGGGCGGAGCCTGAGCCGAGGGCGGGCGGAGCTTGGGCGGAGGGCGGGGCAGGCGGGCTGGGGGAGGGGAGCAGAGCAGCGCGACTGCGGGGGGAGGGGCAGGAGGCCCGGGCTCCGGCAGGCCTGGACTACGAGGCTGTACCCTGGCCGGGGAGGCAGAGCTGAGCCCCGGAGGGTGCCCAATGCGCGGCAGGAGCGGACAGAACGGCGCGCGGGAGGGGGGTCGAGCGAAGGATGGCCCGCGCCCACCAGCACTTACCTTAGGCTTCTCCTCAGACATGATTTCGAGCGGTGGCGGGGTGGCGGAGCAGCGGCGAGGAATTAAGCAGCGCAGGAGCGGGCAAGTCACGCTCTCGGCCCGCCGCTCTCCCGCCGCAACTGCTCGCGGGGCCGCGCTTTGCCCCCCAAATCCCCGCGTGCCGGTTGGCCGGGGTGAGGTCACGTGGGGGCGCGCGTGCACGACGCGCGCACCCGGGACGTCGAGTGCGCGCCCGGTTGGGCTGAGGTTCCCAACGATTAGGAATGCGTCACGGGGCGGGGCCCTGCGCCATCTCAGCACCCCAACACCCGGGGGCGCTCGGGGCACCGAGGGGTGGGGGTGGGGCACGCTGGGCCTTTAGGGCCGCTCAGGGCACCCAAGGCGGAATTGCTCTGGACTCCGAGGTGGAGAGGCGGGGCGGGGGCGGGGTGTCAGAATAGGAGTGGCACACAAAGAGCTAGGCCGAGAGGCTGGGTCGGGTGCCGGTGCAGCCTCAGGGACGAGGACTGATGCAATACCTTGGGGTCTGTCTGCCTCAGTGCCCTGATCCACAGACCTAGTCCCCGCCTGCTTGAACTCAACCAGCGAAGCCCAGGCTCCACCACTCGTTTCCCGCATGGAGAGTGCATTTCTCCAAGGTAAAAGGAGAATGAGGCTGGTCTGGTGAACCACCTCCAGTGGCCACAGAGGACCTTGGTAAGCCAGGATGCCTACAGGAAAAGGAGCCCTCATCCAGCCCTACTGGAAAAAGGAGCCAAATGTCAGGTCATGAAGAACTCCAGAACTAGAAGGCAGGCCAAAGCTGACCCTCGCATCAGCTCCATCCACCAAGGATACATGGCATTTATTCATTTTGAAGCCCACAAAAACTCAAGTCACACCTCCCTGTGCACGTCTTTTCCCTGTCCACAACTCACTCTGAGCTTAGCCGGGCTTTCCTCTGAGGCGTCCTATTCTTTTGTCTGGTCCCCACTTGAGGCTTCTGAACCTGGCAAGCAGAAGCTGAGCACCTGGGAGAGATGAGATGAGAGTAGGAGAACTTGTGACTGCTTTGCTGCCATTTCTGGAGTGCATACCCTGCGCCAGATGGTAGTACTCCGAACCCAATTCTCACAGCAACCCATTTCACAGATGAGGAAATTGAGGTGCTCAGAAATTAAATTCCATACCCTGAGGTCCCAGAGTTTGTAAGTGGTATGACTGAGATTTGAAAGCAGGCAGTTGGTCAATGAGATTGACTGATGTGCCCTATTGCCTCTCAGGGCAAACCCAGGGTTAGACCCCACCAAGATGGGCTACAGGAATGCTCCAGTGGACACCAAAAATGTGCCAGAGAATGGAGGCCACAGTCAGTATACCCTTTCGCTACTTTGAGGTACACATTCTTAGAAAACCCTGGCTCTTCCTGCCCTCCCTATCTGTGATCCTAATGCCCTCGGATGAAATGAACCGGAAATGGCCAACATTTATCTATCACTCCAAAGTGTGCCGAGCATAGTACCACTCAAGCATCACAAAACAGAAGCAGGGACCCTCATGATCCCTATTTGCCAATTAGGAAACTAAGGTTTAGGGGGAGGGTGGGCTGCATAGGATCACACGGCTAAGAAATAGCAGGGTCTGGATTTGAACCTACATGACAGAACCATTTCCATCCTAAGACCCAGCCAACTGGGCTCCACTTATTTCCTGTTCACATTGCAAGCCACGGAGCCAAGTTTTTACGGACTCTAATTTCACAAAGCATCTTTGACTCTTAAAAATTCACTTTCTTGACCAGAGGTACATTTAGGAGAGGGGAAGGGGGCTCCCCAAAATAGGCTGTCATTTCACATGTTGATGAAGTCTCTCTATGAAAGGACCAAGAGCCAACCTCCTATCTCAGCCAGGTCCAAGGGTTTGGTCCTTTTCATCCTGGAATCTGGTCAGTGATCCTCCTCTGCCAGCTCAAGCTGTGCTTCCAAAAAAGAGGAGCCTTCGAGAATCAGCCCCTTCCAAGACAAAGATGGACAATGGGAATCAAATCCCAGATTGTTGGCTGTGGTGTGACTGGGGGTAGCAGCGTTCAGATCCATCGACCACTCTGACAGCCTCAACTATAAAAGAGAACGCATGTGCTACCTACACATTAAACTATGATGGGTTATGGATGGAAGACACATCTTGGTTTCAGACTTAAAGTGTGAAAAATATATAACTTACAATTGATGAAACACTGTATCTAAATGTGTTACAATAAGAAATTAATTAAACTACAGTCTACTCATATAATGAAAGGTTATGTCACTATTAAATGTCTAAAAAAAATGGCCCTGGTCCGATGGCTCGGTTGGTTGGAGCATTGTCTCATACACCGAAAGGTTGTGGTTTGTATCCCGGTCAGGGCACAGACCTAGGTTGCAGGTTCAATCCCCAGTCAGGCGCGAATGGGAAGCCGCTGGGTACCTCTCTCTCATCGATGTTTCTCTTTCTCCCTGTCTCTTTCTCTCTTTCCCTTCTCTCTAAAATCAATAAACACATCCTTGAGTGACAATTTAAAAAAAAAAGAATAGTGATAAGAAAAGACACTCATATGATGTTAGTAAGTTTCTTAAAGCAAATTATAAAACTATTGTGGTTTTGAACAACCAGAAGATCTGTATGAAATATTTTGATTATCTGAAAGCATTAGATAGCTACCAAAACAGAGAAAGCTTTCTCTGAGGAGCAAAGATCCCAGAAAGGAGTCAAGTGATTTTTCCCTTAGAGACATTTGGTGATTAGTATGATGTGTTAGTCAACTCGGACTGCCATGAGAAAATACCACAGACTGGGTGACTTAACAGACACTTTTTTTCTCACAATGCTGGAGGCTGGAAGTCTTAGATCAAGGTACCAGCAGGGCTGGTTTCAGGTGAGGCCCCTCTCCCTGGCTTGTAGTTGGCCACCACATCCCTGTGTCTTTCCCCCTGTGTGCATGGAGAGAGGGAGAGAGAGGAAGAGAGGGGGAGAAACACATATAATGCAGTCCATAAATATATGCAATGGACAAGAAGTTAAGACATTGAACACTGCTTTTGAGTCTCATAGAATGGGCTTGGCCAACAAAAACAGGATAAACTTGTAGGGTGGTGGCTCTGATAAATAACCTGGACCTTGACCTAAGGCACTGAGGCCCAGAGCAAAGGAGTCAGACTGAGGTGTAAAGAGATCAGTTCTCACAAAGACTGAAACCCAGCATCCACACAGCTTGCTCCCAAGCTGGGCTAAGCTGATTGGCTCTCCTTCCTAGTACCAGCCTGAAGCAAAAGAGCATCATCCAGGGTCTCAAAGTAACAAAAATATTGTCATAACCGATATCCAGAATTGAATAAAAGTATACAAAGAAAACTGAAGACAAATGATCCAAAACCAAGGGAAATATGAAGATTATGATGAACAAATAGATAAAGGCCAAGATATACTTAAGTTGTAATTGTAATATAATCATCATGATACCTGTTCCCACTCACCAGACTGTCAGCCAACCAAACAAGCGACCCTCCCAACTGGAACTCCTACCAGCATGTTTTGCCTGTGTTGGTTGTTTTTACTGGAATAACACAAATGAAGGAAGGGGACTAGAATAACAACAAACTGACCAAAGCCAGCCTGAACCAAGACAGTGCTGAGTCTGACCTCCAGGAGACCATGAAGCTCATTATTCCCTGCCTCCTAACTGAACACACCCACTGGCGCCGTGACAGATCTGACTTGGAACGTAAGAGAAGAAAAGGGATGGCGCCCCAGTTCTGGGAAGGGACCCACCCGTTCCTGGACAACTAAGGCATATGCCTCCCCCTCATTATGTTACCCCTATGATCTCCGCCAGACTTCTCTAGAATGAGAAATTGATCTGTGCGTTTAACACCTGCTTCTCCATTCTCTGGCCATTGAGTTAAAGCGTGTGCCACTAAAATTTAAAAAAAGAAAAAGAAAAAGAAAACAGAAAGAAAAGGAAAAAAAGGAGGGAATGAAGGGAGAAGGAAGCATGGAAATATTATAAAGAACACACATTTATAGAGAAGTCTAAATAAATACTAACTTTGTACAATAACGTCTTCTGAACAAAATCCATCCACTCATCCATCCATCCCCCCATTCACCCATCCCTCTGCCCCACCCATCCATCCATCCAACTACTCATCCCACTACCCACCCACCCATTCACCCATCCACCTATTCATCTAACCACTTACCCACCCATCCATCTACCCATCTATCCACCCACCATCCATCCATTTACCCAACTATTCATTATCCACCCATCATCCACCCCTCTATTAATCCATTTCACAAGTGCTTGCTGAGCTCATAGCAGGGGCTGGTGCTATCCTGGGGCTCAGCCCTTTCTTGAGAGGCCCTGCTGCTCATGACCCTCCCTTCCTGTCTGCCCCCTCTGCGGACTTGAAGTCCCAGCATCAGATGGGGAGAGAGCCTTACAGGGACTGCATGGAACTTACAACCCCATGATTGTGGAAGCCAATTCCCTGTAAGAGATCCATAGAAGATGGATGGACAGGTGCATGAGTGGAAAGAGGGATGGACAGATGGGTGTGTGGTAGTTGGTGGATGGATGGATGAGTGGATGGTTGGAGACAGCCTACTGGTTATGCTTCTGTGGTTACACCCTGCTACATTTGGTGGCCAGAACAGAATAGTAGATCTGAGTTAGGGAACAGATCATAGCAAAAGGGGGCTCTTCAGGTAGGTGGCTAGGGTAAGTTCACACACCTGAAATACTGGGAGTAGGGTCAGGAGCTGCCTGGAAGCCTGGGAGGGTGCTCCAGATAAGGGTCTTAGCTTGTTCCAGGCCACGAAGGAGCTGGCCTGCTGAAGGAGGAGAGGGAGATGCAAATGGAGCAAAGCAAGGGGGGTTCTAGCCCATCACAGCGCTTGGGACTTTTTCTAGGTGCAGTGGGAACTGTGGCAGAGGAGTGGCATTGAGTAGGTCATATCTGCAGTTTAAAGGTGTCCCTCAGGCCAGGGAGAAGAGGCTACAGGGAGAACAATGGGGCCACCCGTCTCAGGAGTGCTCCAGGGGAGCAAAGGGATGGTGTGGTGCACCTGGGTAGGGCAGCGTGGGGACGCTGCAGTGCTCTGCAGACTGTAGAGCTCGGGTGACAGGGTCTGGCTTGGGCTGGTCGTGGTGAGAGTCCTGTGAGATGCTATGGAGTCGGGGAGGGGTCTGGGGAAGAGGAGAATGGAGTCAGGGAGCAGAGGTCAGTCAGGGCAGAGCTGCCTGCAGCCCCCCACTGCCCTGGGCCTGCTGGCTCTGATCCCAGAACACACCACCATACGCTTTCAAAGCACAGCACCGAGCTCCTCATGCCCTCCGAAACAGCCGCTCCTGGTTTTGGTGTCTGGATCCCTGGGATTCAGTTGCCTGTATCAGCTCTGTGGTAGGCTTCTCGAGGGCTGGCCCTACCTCTCCCTGCCATTCCCACCTCCCTGGGTCAGTGTCCACTTTGGGAGGGGCAGGTCATGGCAACATTCTTGAGAAATGGGCCTAGGTCTTCTGAGCAAGCCATCCCACTGCACGCTCCCTCCCTGCGGTTTCCATTCCAAAGAATTCAGCGTGGTAAGGCTTTTGAGCAAGCTTAGGACAGGGGTGCCTCCTGCTTGGGGCTGGGCCCACCACTCTGGTCCTGGGTGTGAATCACCCAACCTCCTCCTGGGTGCCAGCTGGTACCTCTTTGGCAAGCAGGTTAACTATTCTTTATGCCTGGTTAACTATTCTTTACACTTGGTTAACTATTCTTCATGCCTGGTTAACTTAATTTTTTTTTATGCTCACCCAAAGGACACTTTTTTTTTTTTCATTGCTTTTAGAGAGAGGAAGGGAGAGGGAGAAACATCAATGCAAGAGAGAATCATTGACTGGTCGCCTCTCACAGGTACCCAGACTGGGCTCATACACACCCAGACCAGGGGTCACCCATGCCTCCACCTGGACCAGGGCTTGAACCCGAAACCCAGGCACATGCCCCGACTGGGAATCAAACCTGCACCTTGTAGTTATCGGGTGACATTCCAACCAACTGAGCCACACTGGCCAGGGCCCTGGTTAGCTACTGTTATGGCTGGTTAAATTCTCTTTATACCAAGTTAATTATTCATTATGCCTACTTAACAATTCTTAATACTGGGTTAACTACTATTTACAATGACCAAATTAACTCCTTTTTATGCCAACTTAACAACTCTTCAGATTAGGTTCCAATCATAGAAACCAGTCTGGTTCCTGTGTGTCAGCCCCGGCACCTGAGCTGACACAGGGGCAGCCCCCTCCCTACTGTCACCCTCTGAACATGGGTCCCTGAGACTATGTGAGTAACTGGAGATGGCCATCCGTGATTCTGCAAAAATGTTGAATAAACAAAAAGGTCAACGCTGTTCATTAGGACAAAGTTGAAAATCATGAGGCATGAAAAAAATGCTACACTTCACCCTCAGTATGAGATATTCATTGACTTAACTGGGCCAAACGTGATCACATGTAAAGTCATCGAGAGGAACAAACACATAGAACACACAAAACATGAGATTAAGCCCCAAGAGGGGCAGTGGCGGAGATGAGTGTCAGCGATGACTGAGAATCAGTGTCCGGAAAGGCCAGCCGGCTGGTGGGGAGCCTCAGAGAGGGACAGGACTCGCCCTGCCCCAGCTGGTCAGCGGGGAGCGGAGGACAGGGGCAGGGCCCACCACCGACCCTCATCAAGAGCTGGCAGGTGGACAGCGTCCTCTGGGAAATGTCACTAGAAGCGCTGCCCCTGGCCAGGCCAGCACCCCAGCCTCCCTCCAAGTCACTGCAAAAGCCCCACGGCCACTCCCACTGTCAGAGAAAGTCCATTCTGTGGACTCAGCACCACTACCCGAACCTTAGAGAAGGGGGACGTGTGGAATCACGCAAGGATGTTATGTTGACTGTTTTCTGCGACTCCCCTGTAGACAGGCATCGTCCTTAGCACTCATGCTTTAGAACAAGGAGACTTCTTCTCCACTACTACGGATTAATGTTTTTTAGCTCTGGAGAGAAAGCCCATCAAACCAAGTCAAGTCCCCACTGAACTGGCGAGGCCGGCCTCTCTGAGCAGGGAGGGGCCCACACGGGGCCTCTGTAACCGGCTTTCCCGAGGAAGCAGAGGTGCTGGTGGAATGGAATCATCTCGAGTGGACACAGTTCCCCGACAGCCTGCACGTGCTCCCGGTGCGGCCCTGGTGAGGCAGGCCGCTGCCCAGCCAGGAGTGCGCTCCTGCCAATGGAATCGCGTGGAGGTGACAGCGTCACGTCCCCACTGGGGCTGCCCTGCTGTCCTCCTCATCTCAGCTGGAGGCACGGGACTTGTAGAGCCCAGGGGACACCCAGCCACAAGACCACGGGGAGGAGAGCTGCCTCGCACCGAGAAACGTCTCTGGGCTGAGTCACCAGAATGCCGCGCTCTGTGCGATTCAGCTGCCCAGGGTAACAAGTCCAGGTGGCTCACGAGCCCCCTCTTCCCCTCAACATGTATGGAGCCTTCCATTCACAAAGGCCGTTTTGGGGCTGTGTCCCCAGAAGAACACGTGGTCGCATAACTGCCCACTAACCCCTCGCAGCAACTTACCTGGTACCTCCTGTCCTAGCAGGCTTGGCTGGACACCTGTACCAGGGCACAGAGTAAGGTCTCCATTCCCTGAAGAGGTGACTGCTGCAGGTCCCCTCAGCTCCTTGAAGTGGACAAGTAACAGAGAAAGCTTGTGGACAAGTACAGTGTAGTGGCAACGCTGACCCTGCGGTACACAGGTTTATGCTACGTACCAGGCCACAGCAAGTCTGTCAGGAGCTCTGGAGACTCACGGGCCATCTGTCATGCCTCCTAGTAGAGCAGAGAATGGCAACTGAACCAGCCACTACCTGACCAGGGCACTGTCCCCAGGGCCTGGGACCTGTACGACAGCACTGCAGGGAGCGGCCGGACCAGCAGAGGCGCTGTGGAGAGGGGTCTAGAATGAGGGATGGGAAAGAGATTGGGGACCCACAGTGGCCGGTCCAGGGTTTGTCCTGCCTCCCTCCTGGTCTCGTCCCTTAGAAACTGTGACAGTCACCAACTTGCCAAAGTGCTGACAAGATGGGGTGGAGTTACCGACAGTCCGGTCTCCCTGGACAGCTGCAACTGCCCTTCCTGCCTGTCACATGCGGCCAGGCCTGCTGCTCTTGGCCACTGTGGTCCTAGTGCTCTTGACAGGGATGCTCTAGGCCAGCATCCGCCTGTACCCAACACACACGCACATGTGCAGGGCCCGTGCTTCCATCTACTCAGAGAACTGACTTCCAGGCGAGGTTCTGGTTTGGGTCACTTACCACCATCCTTCTTGCAAACTGTCACAGACCCCTTCAAGTGAGGGGTAATGCGGCACATCCTACCATTTTACTGCACACCTCGATCCAGAATTCTACTTCTATGATCTGACCCCGCTCGCGGTTCATGCACATTTCATGCCAAAGCAACACGAACGGCCCTGGACTGGGAACTAGGGTGCCCCCCAAAGGGGATGGAACAGGAGCAGGAGCTGCGAGGCCATTCGGGAGGTGGTGGCCATGTGCGCGGATGCACGAGCAGGACAGAGCCCTGGGATGCAGACCAACTCTGGAAGGACTCCGAGAACCAGTTGGTGGGGACTTGGCTGCTACCTCCCCATCTTCTTGTGTTTTTTACCCGGCAATGATTTTTCCTGAAGAGCAGACAGTGGAAGGAAGCACTTCACTCACCGTCCCTACCTTTCCAAGCAGAGATCTCATCATCCAACTTCTTCAACGAGTCCAAGGCTAACGTTAGCTTCCCATGTGGACTGGAGACTCTCTAAGGACTCGCCAGGCCCAAGGCCACCCAGTGACCACTCATGGGGGCAGAGACACAACCTCCGGCCTCCCACATTCTAGACATAGGCCTGTAAGCTCCTGCCAATCCTGGAGGAAGAAGCTGGAGCTGACTTGTCCGTGCACTTTTACCTGGACGTGGGTGGAGTGCAGCCGGGCCCAGTGGGACTGACTCACACTTCCCATGGGGACTGAGGAGTATCTCCAGCCACTAACTCAGCACACAGAAGCCCCAGAGTCCCACTGATGACATAATGGTAAAAACAGCTCAGCAGAAACTCGAGTGGGATGGGCTGCTCCCCACAAACCAGGCCCACAGAAGACAGGGGTGGAGGGTGGGTGCCCCTTGATGCAAAGCCCAAAGGCAGGACTGCTTTCCCCTGGGGCCCTCTGTCCGTGACTGCAGCTCTGCAGAAGGGAGACCTGGCTGGGCAGCACTGCACTGCCTGGGCTGAGGGCAAGGGTGTGAGGACAGGGCCGGACACGAGATGGCTGTTCCCTGCCAGCCGTAAGTATTAAAGCTGCAAGTGCCGCACACCACGTGAAGGGTCCGGAAGTCTGTCTTCATCCAGAAAGTCTAACTGCCCCACGTCTCCAAGTAGACACAGCCACCAGCTTATGACGGCTCTCTGACTTGTAATCTTTCCACTTTACGATGATGCAAAAGCAATATAAATTCAGTGGGAACTATAGTTTGAATCCGGAACTCTGGCCTTTTCCTGGGCTAGTATCTGCGGTGTGACCCTCTCGTGGTGCTGGGCAGCAGGTGAACCGCAGCTTCCCGTCAGCTGTGTGACCACGGGGTCAGCAACCAGCACTACACACACAGTGCCTGTCTTCGCTGTCGGACGGTTTCACCCAACTGCGAGCTCGTGGGAGCGTGCTGAGCACGGTGAAGGTGGCCTGGCTGAGTCTAGCGCTCTGCAGGACAGGTGTATGGCATGCACTTTTGACTTATGCTTTCAACTGAGACTGGGTTTATCGGGATGTACCCCGCTGTCAGTCGAGGGGCATCTGCCGTCATACTGACGTAATACCACTGAGAAATGAAGCACAAGGAACACAGAGTATGTTCAGCAAAAGCATGTATTCAATCATTTACCAGAAAGTGGTTACAAATTAAGGCACTCCAAACTTTATGGTTTCTGAGGTTATAATTTCTAGCTGCTTTCAGTACTATTTCAGAGAAAAGCATGTGGACTGGGATGGCCTTTCAGATGCCCTGGTGAGGGCTCCATGTCTCGTGAAAGACTGGTCACTGTATTTAACGATGCCTCCCTCTGCTTTCAGCTCAGCGACCTACACTGAGTGATTTTACCTATATACTAGCTATTGAATTACATACAAAGTTCGTTAATGTGGATTATAAAGTTTCTTCTATGAATTTTAAGTCAAGGTTTTAAGGCTGCTTTAAAATACTAAGGAATGTTTAGCAATACTTTAAATTGCTGTGAAATGCCCAAGAAATCAGAGAAATACAGACTACAGACTTTGTTCAAGGTCAGTCTCTCGGTTTTGCAGAAATGTTATCCCTAGCACAGCTCTCCGTGGTAAAGACCTGGCGTGCTGCTTTGGTCGTCCTGATCTGCACGTGACCTTTATCTGACAGTGAGAGACCAGCAGGAGTGTGAATGCTGAGCGCGTGGCTTCTTTTATGTGCCTGTTGACCTACTTTCCCGAAGCTAAATGTTTTTCTAGTTCAAAGCCACCGGGCACCAGGGAGTGTGTTCAGATTTAAGAAAGGCTGCCCCCACTGTCACTTCACTGTCTGCTGCTGTCCCTGCCATGAGCTCAGTCTATGACTGAAGCCACGTGTCTTGATCTGAAAGAAATGGAACCATCATACAGAGGGCACCTGGAGGCCACCAATGACTTTATGAGGAGCCACTTATAAAGGAAAGTCTCATGACACATCTGAGCCAAAGGAATGTGGCTCAGAGCCGGAGCCATCCTGTAAGCAGGACAGTCACTAGCGTCTCTGTGTAGTGTATGGAGATTCCCTCGGCTGGCCCTGGACAGCCCACTTCCCAGTGCAGAGCCCCACAGAGGGGCTGCCCAGGGCATGTGCCTTCCTCCTCCGGGCTGGCACACAGTCAGACAGCAGGAGGAGTCTCAGAGACCCTGTGAGGGCTTCTCACAGGACATGTGACTGCACACGGGACCTACGACTGCTGTCAGGGGGCTCAGGAGAATGAGCAGGGCGGTCCGTGCACCAGCACGCAACTCCCGAGCTGCGTGTTGGTGCATGGCAGTGCCTACTCACTGCCTTAGGAAGGTTGTTTCAGAACTCCACTTACAGTTCAGGCTTTCACTGGATAATAATCTTCACGTTCTAGTAAAGATACAAACTTAAAAATCATATAATAAGCGGTCTGAACATTGACCGTGAAATCTTTTAGATGGGGAAATAAAATCCAGAAATGATTTTTAAAAAGATTTCAAGGGAGTTTAGTCCTTAATGCTTTTCATCACAACTGCAGCCAGGGAGCTGGGTCACCGCCACAGCACAGGGCCTGATGCAGAAAGCACCAGAACCGACGGGCGCGAGCTGGCGCACCCACCGCTGCGGCTTTAGGGGAAAATGACGAGGGACTGGACGACCCCCCCATGCCACAAGTGAAGACGGCGCTCCCTGGTTGCTCCGCGAGGCTCGTTAGCGGGTGGGTGGGGAGAAGGCCCGCCGCTGCCGCAGCAGGGTGGCGTTAGTGTCTCGGGCTGTCAGTCTGCGGTCAGCTTGCAAACCAAGAAGTGAAATGTGCACGATTCCTCCTCAGATTAACAACAGAAACAAAGCAACCTCCTTCCCTTCACAGGCTTAGTATCTCGAGTGACTAAATACAGAAACAGAAAAGGGCACAGAAGCTCACAGGACAAGAACAGGACCGCCTTCAGGGCGGCTGCACCATGCTCACTTCGTCAAGGTCAGGAGGCAGCCGGGTCCGCGGGCTGCTGTCCCCAGGAGTGGCTTTGGGACTGCTTGACACGGCAGGAGGTGTGTTCTAGTTGTTTTCGAATCTGGCATATGGGTTTTCTTCTTTAAACAAACCTGGAAACGAAATGGCCTCGGTTACACCCAGCCGACAGGGACCAAAATTCAAGAAAACAGCACAATTACATCTTACATGAAGATTTCCTAAGGCCAAAATAGGAAGATGGGGGCCCTCTGCAGGCCCAAATACTACACTAAACCTTTTGTAAATGTTACAGCACAATGACTTGAAAACTGAAATAGAATGTACCCAAAACTAATTGTAAGAAAAACAGATCCCAAGAAATAAAGACTCATTTGCTGATTCTCTCAAAGTTAAGAAATTTAAAGCCAGTATTTCTTCCCATATTGGTTGACTAATCTTATACAGAAAAAAAAAAGCCTCTTACAAATGTTGATTACCTTTTAATAAAAAATAAATCATTTAGCTGTCAAGCATTATGACATAACTGTAGCAAAATGTATATTTAACCATAAAAATAAATCTAGAGTGCTGAATATCCAAACTAGGAGTTTTCTCTTTGCATGTGGAACATGTTCCCCTCCCCCGCCCCCGCCCCCGCCCCCCTATTAACAACCTGTAGGATACACCAAAATTACCCGGAGCCACTGCCACACGCTTGCTTGCTGCGGGGTCTTTTAAGGCGGGGCACGGGTAAGAAGGGCGGGGAGCTGGAGGCAGGGGCTGCAACTAGGGTGCGGGTGTCAGAGGAGGAGGGGAGCCTCGGGCCTTGGGTAGGCAATGTGCAGATTCAGTCAAGAACCACCGTGTACTAAATGCCAAGTACAAGTGATCTAGCTGAGGACACGTTGCAGAAAGGAAACAGCTGCAGCCAAGTTCTAGTTCAGAGGGTAAACAGAGGAAAACTGCTCTACGACCTGGAAACCAAATGCTTCCTAAAACCAAACCAGCGTTTTGCCTGCCCTGGTGCTTTGCGTGTTGACTGAACCGAGTGCACTCGAGTGCTGCCTCCCCTCACCACCGGGAGCCCCTGGGCCTTATTCTGGGTAGGAGGCTTTCCAAAGTCCAGGACATTCGAGGAACTTCATACAAACTGGCATAGGCGTTAATTTCATCAGCACAATTAAAGGCCACATTCACCATGGAAATGGTAGAAACAAGGCGATTCAGTGCCTGTTACAGGAAGTGGCACCTCCAGTGGCAGCCAGAGCGCTGGTCCCAGTCCCACCAGGCCCTGCCACACCGAGAGCAGGGGCACCACAAAGTGCAAGGTTTCACATACTACTGTGCTTAGCCACAGAAAGTGCTTTGCTGTGTGTGCGTGCTCACACTCACCTTGTCTTTTATTTACGTTCACGTTAATCAGATGCCCGAAAGCTCCTTTCAAGGTCTCTCACTTTTGTGGAAAACCACTGCCCCAGCCACGGGAGTGTACACTACCACTCTGTAGGCACGGGGGAGCATCCGTGCAAAGGAACCGGGGGGGAGGGGGTGGGCAACACACTGAAGCCACGGGACAAAGGAAGTGCGCCCACACAGGAGCCCATCACCGCCTGCACATGCGGGACAAGGCCCGACTCGGGGTCCGCACTGTGGGCAGGGAGAGCACAGCGGCTGGGGGGCGAAGAGACAGTGGTGACCCTGACCTCACAGGACTCTGAAGGCCTGTGGAGCAGCACCCAGGAGGCCAAGGGTTGGGAAACACAAGAAAAGGCTCCACAAGCCATCGGACGGCTTGTCTCCATCAAAGAAGACCCAGCAGCAAACGGCGGGGCAGCAGCCTTGTGCCCAGAACCAACATTTGGAGGCCACTAGGGTCAACCCCAGCCTGACGCCGAGCCAGGGTACACAGTACCCACTTGTGTCCTTCAGGAGAGGCCGCACAATGAGAAGGACGTCTGGCCAGCAGGGCACCTGAACCAGCGTGCACAGCCCAGAGTACCAGCAGCCCCATCAGGGAACTGAGCCTTCAGGATTTACTGCCTTCATGAGTAGGACCCTAAAATACCATAGAATCGGTGCTTCCTTATACACACTGAGGACTTTAGTCAGAGAAGAGCTTTTTTTAAATCACCACCCAAGGACATTTTTTTCATTGCTTTTAGAGAGAGGAAGGGACAGAGGATAGGAGAGAAAGAAACATCAATTGGTTGCCTCCTGTATGGGCCCAGATCAGGGATCATAAGCTCCTGGGCCAGGGAGTGAACCCACAACCTAGAATTGTGCCATGACCAAGAATCGAACCCACAATGTTTCGGTTATGGGACAACACTCCAACCAACTGAGCCACGCTGGTCAGGGTGGTCAGAGAAGATTTTGTCATGTTCCTGATCGGATTTAGGATTTAGCACAGCTGCTCGGTCCACTTCACAGGATCCCCAGGTCACAAGGTCAAGAGAGGTACAGTGGCTCAGGGCTTGAGGCCCTCCAGCTGTCATCAGGGAGGACCTTGCCTTAGGATAGGCCAAGTAAGCCCACGCCCATCATCTCCCAACAATGCTGCGCAATCAGTGAGCAGGGCATTAACGCTCTGCCGTTCATGGATGTGAACCACCTGAACACATCAGGAGCAGACCTAATGTTCTCAAACACTCAAAAGAAAAGTCCCAGACCCTTCCCCCCAAATGTTTCCAAGCAAAACCAAACCAGAACAAAGCACCCAGGAAAGAGGAAAAGGATCACAGGGCCTCAGTTTGGTGACCCCGTAAAGAAGGAACGCAGCTCGAACTGCAGAAGTCGGGGTGAACCCGGGGTGGGGGCAACACATGGAGGGGACCAGACCCACCCCTGCAGATCTGCAGGCTCGGCCCATCGGGAGGCAAACAAGATACGGAACAGGAAAGAGGCGACAGCAGACCACTGAGACGGCCCACACCTCACAAGCCAACAAGTGCTGGTGGAGAAGTTTGGTTGGGATAAAAGTATTCCAAGTCTTCATCTTTTAAGACATTGAGTGGAATTAGTTCAGAACAGCACCACTTGGAATAACCTTCTCCCAGTAGAGACATCTCTTTCTTTCTTTTCTTTTCTTTTTTTTTTTTTTTTTTTTTTCATTTTTATTTCTTGATTTGAGATAGAGGAAGAAAGAGGGAGAGGGGAAAACATCGATCTGCTATCCCACCGATTTACGCGTTCACGACCGGGGACTGAAACCACAGCCCGGTGCATCAGGACGACACCTGACCAACTGACCTGGCTGGCCAGGGTGAGGTGCCTTTCTGTTCCTGTGAAGAGCCCACAGCCCATGGGACATCAACAATGACCAGGATGTCTTAGCAGCAATTTCTCACCAACTGAAACAGAGATTCAGTTGATTCTTACCGTATTTTTTCCTGATTTCATCGTGCCTTGACTTCATCTCTGCTCTCCTAAAAAACAAGAAAAATCCCTTGTTCAGCACTGAAATACGCTGTAATTTTAAAAGAAGCACCTTTCATCTCCCCCGGCAGACAAGCTGTAGCTTGTTCTTGTTTCCCCAGAATGAGCAGCGTGGGGGTGAGCTTGGCCATCAGGTGACACCCCCACTGGGACAGCCCAAGGGAAGGGGAGCGCAGCCTTCTGCTGCTGCTCCAGGGATGTGTTATTCAGTTCTTCCTTTCCATAAATGCAGTTCAAATGTCTGATACTGGTTTAAATTCTTTTCTCATGTAAAGAAAATGTAGGGATCAGTTAGAACCTCATGCTAGTTTCTGAAGATGGCTCCGAACATGCCAATGCTAGTTTTTATCTGGGACACGTGACTTCAAGGTGATGACCTGGAAACCTGTCCAGCCTTAAGCCACACCACCTGCCATCCTGACAAGTCAGTGCCTTCCTGAGCCACAACCGTGTCCTTTATTAGGTAGAGATAGTGACCAAGGGCCATTCTATGATGGCATCACACACCCACCAAAATGCTTCATAACCAGGAAAGTGGTGTTTATCAGCACTGGTGGCACGAGACCCAATTCGGCCACAGGCAGACAAGAGACCCAGTCAAACACTTTCCTGCCTCTCTGAGCCTTGGTTTGCTCATAAAGGAAGGCTGGACAAACTATCTTCAAAGGCTCCTGCCCTGCAACACTGAGAACCCACTGCCAAGACGTAAGCAGGAAGGTTCGGCCACCCAGCTACCCTGATGTCATAGACTGCAGGAAACAGACCAGGAAGCGGCAGGCCTGAGACAAGACGGGCCGTGGCCCCTAGCTAGGTCCCCACAGACATAGCTTCTCACCCTTTATAATGCAACCTAGAAAAACCCATAGACACTCACACATTCATAGTTTAAAAAATGGAGAAGACCCGTGACTTATCAATGTCACTCTCCCGATCTGAGTCCCTTGGAGGGAACTGCTCCCCAGTGGGAACGAGTCTGCAGCCTCACCGTTCTTCCTGCCGTATCCTCCTCTCTTCTTGCTCCCTCATGGCTTTCTCCTCGCTTTTGTCTGGCTTCCGGCTCTTCTTCTTCCCGCAGCAGCAATAGCAGCAGCACACAGCGACCGCCAGGAGGATGAGGCCCCCAATCACCGACATGGCGATAATCAACGCCTCAAAATTCACTGCAAGTGCAAAGGGGCCGAGTCAGAGCAGGAAACCCCGCGGGGAACAGCACGGCCTCCGGGGCGCTGAGCTGCGTCAGAGCGAGGCCCGCACCCGCGGAGCCGGCCTTCATTAGCGCACAGCTGTGCCATCTCACAACACCCACTAACCAGTGGGCCCAAACTGCGGGTAGCTTCTCCCACCACCAGATACTGAGAAGAGGTTTCAAGCCCGAGGAAAGTTAACAACACCAGAAAGAGAACACTCAGCTGTGTATCTGGACTCTCCTAAAACATTTTAAGTCTTAATGTCATGGAACTCACAGAAACAAAATTTAAGCCTGATGCGGCGTATTGGATTATTTAAGTCAAAGTCAAGAGCATTACATTCACTTCTCACAGACACTAACTTCTGACCATAGCAAGCAGGGGGGACAGGTGATCTTCTCCAGGGGTTTGGAAGCAGCTGCCTAAACTGCGTCAAATGAGGTTGTAACTTTCTGTCCAGACAAAACTTCTGAGACAAAGACAAACTTAGGACAAGTTTTACCATCTTTTACCTTCTCTTAAAGATTTTTAAGTAAAACTAGTCACTATTTTTCTATTCCATCCGAACTCTAATATCAGTACTTCTTTTGTGAATGTGTTTTTGAATCATCTGGTAAAAACAGCCACCAAGAGGCTTGCACAGCCACTTGGCCCACAGCAGGTCCCATGCTGTGCATATCCCAGAGAGGCGTCATTTGTTTCCTGAAAATGAGGTGAAAGTACCTGCCACGCAGAGCTGATGATCTCTCACCTCACTGGTCTCCTGGTTGTGACTGGGGTCAGGCTTGGAAGGTGAGTATCTGCCTTGGGGACAGACAGGTGAGCGCTCCGTGCCCCTCAAACACCCTGCCGCGTGCCCGTGTGGGCCTGGGACACATTCAGACTGGCTGCCAGCACACGGCTTACTCAGTCATTTCACCATCAGGAATAGGTGTGACATTTGACCAAATCCTCCTGAGCTCTAAGCACGTGTTTTTTCCTCCTCTGACCTGCTCTGGAAGCACTAGAGCTGCAGGAAATAGTCGTCATAGGTATTATTGGAAAGGAGACCTTCACTAGCAGATGGTGTCATTTTTGACTCAAGAACTCTGTAATAATCAACCTTAAAACCCAACAAGATCAGTAGGACAGCTGGCTCTATGCTATATCCACCCCCAAAAGAGCTTTCCTGACTAGCAGCTAAACCTAGTTGTAAAATAAAACAGATACTCCGCGGTGACAGGAAGCAAAACTCTGGGCTCCTTTCCCTGTTAACCATGGGTGGCAAACCTATGACACTCCACTGAAGGAGTAAGGGATGAACCGGGGGAGGGACACCTTGCTTAGGAACAAAGGTTCAGATTGACAAAGACCTCATTTTTCTCCAAGCAAACATAGATTTCTAAGGTCATTACAGTTAAAGTCCCAAAACAATTTTGTCTCAGCTGGACGAGAGGACTCCAAACTGTGAGACTACAAAGCCCTGGGGTGGGAGGCCCAGCATCGGCGTTAAGTGCGCTCTGACAGCCGCTGCAACCAGGGGGCCCCAAGCGGCCCAGCCACGAGTCCCCCTGCCGGCCCACTCCCGCAGCGTAGGCCCCTGGCCAGACGACCGTCCTGACTGTGGGAACCAGGTGCAGTTCTGCTCGTACCTGAGCAGCAGGTGCCATTTCCCTGTCCACCCTCGCAATTGCTCAAGTCTCACATCTTTGGTGGGACAGGGCACCACACCCTCTTGTTACTGCAGAGCCTCCTCCCACAGCCTCTAGCTCATTCCCAGGTCCCCTCCCTCCCCCAGGGCTGTGACTACAGAGGGTGAGTAAACTGCTGTGGATCGCATCTGTTCAGTGCCAGGTGTCCTTCCTGTCTGCCCATCCCCACGGGCCTGACGGAGGGCTTCCATCTCACAAGAGAAATATCAAAACTGCATCCCACCTGGAAAGGAGCTCAACATACTTCAGAGAAATGCACATTGAAACCACAGTGAGGCACCACTCACAGCCGCCAGATGGACTACGAGGAAGATGACCAAGTGCCCAAGTGCTGGCAGGGACGTGGAGCAACCAAAGTCCCGCACTGTTTAGAGGAGCATGAGCTGGTACGCCACTCTGCGAGGATGCTTGCAGACCTACTATGGCCAAACACAGCGCATGCGGTGAAGCAGCAATTCCACGCCTACGTAAATGCCCTGTGCAGGGAGCACTGGCCCCTCCAACACGAGGCCGCCCAGAGCAGCACTGTGGACGTAGCCCAAACGTCCCTCGGCAGCAGAATGGAGGAACACCTGTGAACGCTACGCGGTCACAGGCAAACAGGCACACACAGCACACACAAAAGGTCTCCGACACACACTGCTGAATGAGGGCAGAGAAGGCAGGACAGGCTTTCCTTTAGTGAAGGGCAGGGACAAGCAGCGCTGACCTATGCCGATGGCAAGTCGGTCCCATCGTCACCCACGGGGTCCGGACAGCACCGCTGTGAGTGCTGGAAATGGCCTGAGTATTCTCCTGAGGGCGATCACCTGTGTACTTGGGTACAAGTTCTCGGAATAGAGGTATGTGTGTATACATGTGCGTTTATGCTGCCGACTGTGGTTCGCAGAGGGAGAGAGGGAGACTTATATGTTTGCACCCTGTTAGAAGTTAACCTTCTGCTTAAACAGCTCATGATGTTCGACACGCCCAGGGTCCCTTGGTCCAGGAGTGGGCTTTGTGAAACAATGGGCAAGCGGCAGGGCCCACGCAGGAGGCAGCCAACAATACAGAGGCAGAGGGCGGTGAGGCCCAGTGAGGCCCTTCCGGTGTGAGGACAGCAGAGAGAACGGCCAGCTGTGCCCATGGGCACGGGCACACACACGTGCATGCCTGCACAGTAGGCACTCTGCAACCACTCGCATGCACACATGTACACAATCCTGGATTCCCGGGGCCTCGACACCACGAGTATTTATTTCCGACGGAGGCTGATGGATTCTAAGATGGGAATCAGTTAGAAAACAGACAGATAAACAAGGAATAAGCTGCAGACACACAAAGTGAGGCACTGACGTGCCCTAAGGAAACAACGGTTCCTCCATGCAGGTTTCAAGGCGGCCCTGTACGACCCCAAATCGAAAGCCATGAAAGAAAGGACTAACAAAGCCGGCTAACTACATTAAAAATGAGTTTCATACAGCAACGTATACCACAAACTAACTTAAAAGGCAAACTACAAGACAATTTCAGTCTCACAAGGGCTAATTTCCGATGAAAGAACACATGCAACAACCATACGCGGATACAGGGACACATGAGAAAAGGTGAGGACATGCCCACGCTGAGCAGGGTATTCCTTCCTCGGAAAGTCCAAGTCCCCACGGGAACCGCAGCTGTCGAGGTGGCACATGGACACCACCTACACAAGCCATCCAAAGCACAGCTCTTAACTCACCACCCACCAAGGGTGTGGAGAGCCAGTGCGAAGCCAAGGCTGCAGCCTGAAGGTCCGTGGGCCTCCAGACCCCACGGAGCCCACTGCTGCTTCGTGAGACACCAGGAGCTCTCGCTGGCTCCTCAGTTCCCCGCTGGGAGCATCCGGGAACCCCTGCGGTCTGTTTTCCAGCAGCTTATGTTATGAGCACAACCAGAATTTTCAAACCTGCACTGATTCTGCAGGAAGCCAATGAAGTGACCACTTACCCCAGCACACGCCCCAGCGTGCAGAGCTCAGCTTACAAAGAGAAGCAGGTGGCAAGATTTTTGTCACTGGGTAGTCCAGGCACGTGTTATCAGTGTTGCACCAAAGACACTGAGAGAGAAACATCAGATGTTAGAAATTCAACACAAACACCAAAGAACCAGACTGCCCAGGACTCGATCACTTAAACCATCAACCACCCCCATCCGCTTACCCTTGGGGGATGACAATGGCCTTGTCCCCCACCCCAACACAGCGACTCAACTGCTCACCAAGAACCATGTTACTGAAACCTCTTCCATTAGGTGCCCTGAATGGCCACTCGGCCTCTGTGTTGGTCCTGAAAGATGCCAGGCAGCTCTCTGCCCAGGGCCTTTGCATGGCCTGCTCCTGCCTGGAACATCCCTCCCAAGAAACACGTAGCTCCCTCACCTCCTGAGGCCTACCCTGAGCAACCTACTTAAAACATCCCCTGCCTCTCCCCTCACCTCCTTCCCTGCTGTGGCGTCACCTCCTGGTACATTCAGGCTGCCATCTCTCAGTCCACCTGCAGGAGCCCATTAAGTATTTGTTGGTGATCCTCTGTCCACCACTGTGCTGAGATCCCACCTCGGACCTCTACCAGTGCAACAAGTGAGAACTACCTCCAGCCCTGGAGGGTGCAACTGAGGCTCCAAGGCGCCTGCCAGAACCTCAGAGCTGGAACCTCACAGAAGCTCCTGAGCCCCCAACGGCGTCAGGGGAAAGGCGGTCTGGGGCAGGGACAGTGCCGACACCCCAGTGTGTTGGGGGCCCCGTGGCCACCAGCAACAAGGGAAGTGTGACTTGGCTTATTTTAGATCTTAAAGGTAATAGGTTTATGGAGTTTTTTTTCCTTTGAGTTTTTAATAGGATAGGAAGTCATGGTACTTTCTTTTTTTTTTTTTGGTCTCGGGTTAGGGTGAACAGCTATTAAAAAAATATTAAAATAAAGCCTGGGCTTCCCCAGGCCTCTTTACATAACACTGACTTCAGTGTGCTGTGTTTAAAATGATTGAGCATACTTAATAAACAGCAGGAAAACCCTTTTTATTTTGGATAAAGGGTGGATAAAGGGTTTGAGGATATCTTGCATTTTAGTGTTTTGTTCTGGTTTAACAATTTTTGGTAAATCTTCCACTTTCAAATAGTTTAAGTTATAAATGTCTCATTTTCCATTTTTCCATGATGGTTTTACCGAGAGCCACAAGGAGCTGCGGTGGTTGTTTTGGTTAGATTAATGACAGAGTATGCCACGGCAAACAATGCAAGTGCCCCCAACAGCACACAGAGTGCCCTCAGCCCCCCTTCCAACCTGCGCAGGCTCCTGCCAGGCCTCCCAGGCACTGCACATCCTTTCAGAAACTCCTGCGCACTCCCAGGCTCGCAGGCCGCCCCTGCTTTCAGCCACACGCCCATGTGCACGCTGCAGCGCTGATCTGCCCGGGCGCAGAGTGGGGGTGGGACTTCAGCTGAGGTGCCTGTCGCACTGCGACCTGCACCGCCCCAGCCTCCTTCCAGAGAGACGAGGGTTACACAGGACACCCCTACAAAGGTCCCCTGGGAAACGCACAGCCAGTAGACCCTAAGCCATTTTTATGGCTGAAATGACTTCCAACAGAAAAACCCCAGATGCTGAGAAAAAGGCACCACCAAGAAAATGCCACCCTGAGGACAAGTCACCCAACATTTCAGTGCTGTCAATGCTAAGACCTGAAGCCGCAGTGCAAGCTCCTTCCCAGTTTATCTTATTTTTTTAGTAAGTTTACTTTTCCATTACAGCTGACACAGATTACTATGTTAGTTTCAGCTATACACCGCAGTGATCAGACATCACAGGACTAAGTGGCCATCCGATAAATCTCGCACCCATCTGACGCCAGGCATCGTTATTAGAATGCTGACTATTTCCCTGTACTGTACCATACACACCCATAACTATCCTGCAACACCCAACCTGTACTTTTCAATCCTCACCTTTTTCGCCAACCCCTCCAACACCCTCCCATCTGGCAACCATCAAAACATTGTCGGTATGAGTCCGTTTTTGTCCTGCTTGTTCTATCTTGGTTTTCAGATTCAACTTTTGACAGAAATTGTATTTATTGCCATTTTGTTGTTCATATGATCTTTTTTTCCCTTTTTTTAAAGAAGCCCCTTTAACATTTCATATAATACTGGTTTGGTGGTGATGAACTCCTTCAGCTTTTTCTTGTCTGGGAAGCTCTTTATCTGTCCTTTGATTCCTGATGATAGCTTTGCTGGATAGAGGAATCTTGGCTGCAGGTTCCTGCTTTTCATTACTTTGAATATTTCTTGCCACTTCTTTCTGGCCTGCAACATTTCTGTTGAGAAATCAGCTGACCATCTCATGGGAACTCCCCTGTGGATTTCTAACTGCTTTTCTATTCCTGCTTTTAAGATTCTCTTCTGTTTTAACCTTTGGCATTTTAATCATGATGTGTCCTGGTGTGGCTTCTTCGGACGTTTGGGACTCTGTACTTCCTGGACTTGTGTGTCTATTTCCTCCACCAAGTTAAGGAAGTTTTCTGTCACTATTTCCTCAAATGGGTTTTCAACTTCTTGCTCTCTCTCTTCTCCTTCCAGTACCCCCATGATGCAAATGTTGGTTTGCTTGAAGTTGTCCCAGAAGCTCCTTACAATATTCTCATTTTGGGGGATTCTTTTCTTTTTGCTGTTCTCACTGGGCGTTTTCTACTTCCTTATCTTCCAAACTGCTGACTTGATCCTCTGCTTCATCTATTCTACTGTTGATTCCCTTTAATGGATCCTTTATTTCAGTTATTGTCTTCTTCATTTCTGACTGGTTCTTTTGTATGTTTTCTATTTCATTTTTGTTACCTACATCTTTGTTGAATTTCTAAGTTCTACTCTTCCTCTAAGTTCACTGAGCATCCCTATAACCAGTGTTTTGAACCCTGCGTCTGATAAATTGCTTGTCTCCATTCTGTTCAGTTCTTTTATTGAAATTTTGTTCTATTTTTTCATTCGGGGCACATTTCTTTGTCTGGAAACAACTTGGGTGGGCCTGCAAGTTGGGTGAGGCGGGGCCTCAGGGAATCACCAGAGTGGGGCGAACAGTGTGAGCCAGGTTGATGGAGTCTCAAACGTGGCACCCACCTGCCAGTTCCGTGGTCTGGGAGGGCTCATGAAAGAACCAATGACCTCTGCCAGCACTTCTGTCTGGGAGAAAGTGGTACCCCTCAAGTTCTTGTCCTGATATCAGACTTCCCATATGTCTCTGGTGCATTTTGAGCTGCTGCCCCTGTAACGGAGCTCAGAGGGAGTGAGCCTAAGTAAGTCTGTGCACAGGTCCTTTAAGAGGAACTGCCTAGGATTCCAGAAGCCCTCGGTCTCACTGGGCCTCAGTCCCCACCCATTTTTACAGCCAGAAGTTATGGGGACTTCTCTTCCTAGCACTGGAACCCTGTGCTAGGAGCCTGGTGTGAGGCTGGGACCCCTCACTCCTCAGGGAGGGTCTCCACAACTGAGACATCTCTCCTGATTTTTCTCCACCGCATGTGGGTGTTGGGCCAGCCCGGTCCACTTCTCTATTTGTCCTTCCAGGCTCGATGTGGCTTTTTTCATTCCCCAGTCGTAGGACTTCCATTCAGCTAGATTTCGAGTGGTTCTGAATGACAGTTGCTCTGCATTTTAGTTAGAATTCTGATGTGGCTGTGAGAGGAGGCGAGCAACCACGTTTTCGGGCACCACCATCCTGACTGCATGTCGCCCTTTCCAGTTTAACTGGCAGAGGCGAGCAAGTTCTATCACCCACAGGACGAGTTTGGAACCCACAACACTGCCACACGGGTGCCGATGCTTTGTAAAAGCCTGGCCCACGTCTTGGAGCAGAAATCATCTGACACATCTTTCCTGACCTGTCCAGTGTCTTTAAACCCCACTGCCAGGGAAAGAGAAACACAGGCTGTGTATTTCCAACACAAGCGAAGACACGAGCGGAGGGGAGAGGCAGCCTCTTCCAGAGCCCCAGGCCAAGGCCCCACAAAGGGTATTTTCTCTCCCAACCATCCCCACCCTGGGTCAGCCTCCCTTGAGTCCTCGGTGCTGACCACACACTGCTGCAGTGAAATGAGGCCACACACTCGCAGCCAAGGGGCTTCTGGATCAGGAGCTGCCTAGAAAGTCAGTGCCTGAGGAGCAGCAACAGGATCCTAACAAAGTAGTGCTGTGCCCACAAGCCCTGTGACGAGCCAAATACGATGAAAGTTTCCCCAGCATCACATGCCACTCTCCACTTCTCCTTGGTGGCACGCTGAGCATATCCACGTGCAAGATCCCAGGACAGTGGCCCCCCAGGAGCTGACCCCCATGAGCCTTGGGCCTTTGCTCCAGAGCAGCTACCCTCTTATTCACGGTCACACAGGGACTTAAAATAGCTAGGAACATCAAAACGTCCTGGCTCTGAGGCTTACCTTGTTACTAGTGAGCTATGGACAGTCAAGGCCCATCTGCAAGACGGAGTCATAATCCCTGTCCCCAACAGGCCCCTAAGGTCTAATGACACCAACATAGGACCTTAGTCAGAGGTTAACGGTCACTGATTACGGGTTACTATGACCCCTCGGCCCAGCACTCGTCGCATCTGCTCCTCTGTCCCTGCAATCCCCATTCTGAACAGCACCATTCACCAATGCCCATCCGCCACCTCAGGGAGGCCTGAGGCTTCCCCACCAGCCCGCTCATGCACCCAACCACAGGCCTCGTGCACATCTTTTAAACCCCCCACACCTGTTTTAGTAGTTAACGATGCATATTAATGATGCTCAGGTGGTATCTGCAGCCTTAATAGGACAGCTTGAGATGCCTGAGAAAGGCTAAAATAATATTTAATATCCATCACAAAAATACCCCAAGTCTCCCTTAACACATACCAAGGACCCTCCTGCAGAGAAACAGACCCTGCTTCCAATCACATGCTACTTACAGAGACATTTTTCAGGCACTCTTGACAGGTCCTGTTCGTGTTCTGGGAACAAGCTGTGGGGAAAGAAGAATTGAATCACTGAGAATCATGCGAATCAGCCAGGAGAGCAGCGAGCGCACTAGTGAGTGACACAGGGGTCCTCTCCAGGCACCGAGCCTTATTGAACCCCGCTGCAGGTACAAAAAATAGCACACATGTTGCACACATGGAGATCTTCTGGGGGAAGGTGACTCAGCACACCCTCAGGAGGTAAGCCACAGGGTCAGGCACCACGGACCACTAGCTGGCTGCGGCCACCAGCTCAGCAGCAGACACTCTTCAGAAGCAAAGGCCACATCAATGCCAGGCCCACGTGACCACAGCCAGAGCTTCGGCCCTCTGGCCAGTCGCCCCAGCTCCCAGTACATATGGGAGAAGCTGGCTGCAGTCCCACAGAGTGCCCGGGACTCTCCCAGCACTGCTGCTCCAGGGAGGGGTCAAACCCCACACCAAGAATCTGCGTACGAGTGAATCATTTCCAATATGTAATCAGGCAGCTGCTCTTTACCTCACCCCATCCCTTAAAACAAACACACACTTTGAAAAGAGCTCTGCGCAAACTCATTAATCACCAGGAACTGCAACTTGAAATCATGATAATAAGCCACTTCACACCTACCAATATGGCTAAAATTTAAAAGGCTGGCAATATTAAATGTGAGCAAGGCTGCAGAGCAAATGGGGATTCTCATATGAGTTTTGGTGAGAGTGCAAAGTGGCTCCACCATTTGAAAAAAATAGATCTGGCACTTCCCCATAAAACAAATATATTTGCCTACCCTGACGCCACAATTCCACCCTCAGGTATTTCACTCAGAAAAAATTAGAACGTATGTCCCCAGGACATACGTACAGGAGTGTTCATAGCAACTTTATTTACAAATGACAAAAGCTGAAAACAGCCCAGGTGCCCAGGTGAAAAAGGATGGCCAGACAAACTGGTAGTCATATAATGGAATTCTGCTTGGTCATTAAAAAGTAGGACATTGTATACATAAAACATGGATGGATCTGCGAGCAATAATCTATCAAAATGAAGCCGCTTGAAAATGGAGCCAGAGCTGCCACGCTAGGAGAACTGTTTTGCACATATTTCTTCCCAAATCTTAGGAATGTTAAAACGGGAAAATAACCTGCGTTCTGTGCCTGAGCAACCTTGTGTCTCAAAAAACCGTCTGCAAAGCAAGCAGATATTATGACATCTGGACTGGAAACTACAAACATCACCGAGAATTAATGTCACTACACTGTGTTGTCTGCACAATAGCAATGCCTTCCTTCTATTGATGTAATTGCTCCCCTTCCCTTTCCCATACGTACCCACTGCTTCTGTCTCCTGGCGGGAACCCAGCCTGGGCTTCTGCCTGGGTAAGTGCATCCGGAATAATTAGTCTTATTGATCTCAGACAAATGCTCACTGCCTCTCACTTTGAAAGGCCTTTTGTTTTTAGGTTAGATCTTTTAACTCATCCAATGGCATACTTACTACTCCTGCACTTCACCTATGTACAATTTATCTCAAGAAAAGACGAATTTTACCCTGACTGGTGTGACTCAGTTGGTTGGGTGCTGTCCCACAAAGGCAAAGGTTGCAGGTTCAATTCCCGGTCAGGACACATGCCTGAGTCACGGGCTTGGTTCCCGGTTGGGGCGCGTGCATGACACAACCAACTGACGTTTTTCTCCCTCCCTTTCTCCTTCCCCTGTCTCTAAAAATAAATAAGTAAAATCTTAAAAAAAAAAAAAAAAAAAAAAAGACAAATGTTGAACTCCAGTCAATGATGTACAAGGAAGCACCAGGGGGAAGTGCATATGTCTGTACCTAACTTCGAAAGGCCTTCACGAAAGAACCCAGGGAAGATACCTGGACTGAGGCAGCACAGCCAAATGTGAAGGATGAAAGCCGAGTGCTGGGTATATGAGTGTTCACTATACTACCCTTTCAACTTTGCTGTATGATTTGCATAATAAAATGTAGGGGAAAGAGCTTTAGCTTCAAGTTACACTTTCTATTCACTACATTTGCTAAGTGGGACTTACTCTAAAATAGTTGGTTCTTCTATTCAATAGTCTGGTTCTTCTACATTGCATTTCTCTAAGTAAAATCCTGTTTTATTTTAAATGAAAACCCATTCTTTTGCATATTATTCTGCAGCAATTATTATTAAATAGTAGTCTTTTCAGTGCCTCTAGTGGTGTGCTATTGAGTTTATGTTGAAGCTTATTTTTAAACTACTTTAAGTCAAACTGGGACAATTTAAACAACCCAGTGAATGACAGCAATGGCCCCTGACCTCTTGAACAGGCTATGGTTTCACACTGACGTGAAGTAAATAAACACAGAGCAGGTAACCAGCAAAGGTGGAAGCATCTGCACTTTGCAACCATCACAGTAAATGGGGACACCAAGACCACTGTGCCCATTGTTGGCACCTCCCCAGTTTAATTGTCACTTAATCTTGAGAAAACAGCACATAGAACGTGATCAAAGTATCACCAGTACAATCTGTGACCACATGATAACAGGACAAACAGCAGGTGCCCCCCAGAGGGTGAGGGAGGACAGTCAGAGAGGTTGAATCCTGTCGAAATGCATCCGGATCGAATCAAAGGAAACCCAGACGAGACCAAACCGAGGGTCTTTCCACAAAGTGGCTCTCTGAAAGCACAGCACTGAGAAGCGATTCCAGAGGGAGAGGTTAAGAAATGTACCTAAATGTACCATGTGAGCCCAGGTGGGGACAGAGGGCAGGATGGGGAACCTAAGATGTTACTGGGATAACTGGTAAACTGTGTACAAGGATGCATATGTTAAATCAAGCATTCAAGTATCTCATCACTGGTAATTGTTCAGATTTTGGTCCTTATACCTGTTTGTAAAAGAATGTCCTTGTTTTCAGGAGACACATCCTGAAGAATTTAGTGGTGAGAGGCCACACCACAACTCACTCTCAAACGGTCTGGTTAAAAGCAAAGCAAGCGGACAGGGAGAGGGAGTGGCAAAGCAGACGTGGCAAATGCTATGGTAACAGAAAGAGATTAAGAAGCTCACTTTTGTAGTTATTTCTTCAACAACTACTTCCGCAGCTTTGAAAGTTTTCTAAACAAAGAGTTAGGCAGGGGAGGCTCAGTGGGAACCTGGATACTGCCAAACATGGCCACTCTCCAGTCCTTTTTGAGAACTTCCACAATAAAGGACGCAACAGGGAGCGGGGGTGATGCGGCACAGGAGTTTTCATTTTTAAAGCCTTGGTGATAACTGGTCTCGCGTGAACTAAAAGAACTATACTCCAAACCACAAACAAGAAACTACGTCCAGCCCCAGAGCCTCTGATTACCAGCCAGCAGTATGAGTCAACCAAGAAGCATGGGAGGGGAAGGCCAAGGAAACTGCCCAGCCCTCTTCCTGAGCCCCCAGCACAGCCAGGGACAGGGCAGGTTTGCAGCACAGGCAGAAACATCCATGTTACACAAGCTGCGAGCTGGGAAAGGTCGTCATTCCGCTTGCCCTTGAAAACACCCCCGTCCTCTCGCCTTCCGCAAGAGTCACTCACTGTACCTCGTCTCATTGCACCATGGCCATCTCATCTCACCACAGGACACAGAAAACCGTGTGCTCAGAGCCAGAGAGAGAAAGAAGGAAAAAAAAAAGCCCTGTTTCTTGAATCTACTGCTGAATGTGAGTGTCCTAACTTCTGAAATCTGATGATTGAAAATCTTCTTCAACTTAGATTCGATTCATCAACAATTAGAGAACTTTATGTCTCAGTCACTTTGGAAATTAAAAGACAAAAAAACCCAAAAAGGTTTCTTCTGTGGGATACACTAACCCATGACCCACTTTGAGTTCTTTCCTAAAGTTTCAGGTGAGTCAACGATGAAGTACAAAAGGACACACACTGGCTTGTGTACAGAGGTATGTTATTTTTTAAATGAGAAAGCAAATTAAGTATATTATTTACAGTCCCTATGTCACACAACAGGCCAAAGGGCTACAGCTGCTGTGCCCCCAGGCAGGGAAACAAGCCCCTCATTCAAGCATTTGCCCACAGTGCACATGACAGAGCCTACAATGTCCATTTCACATGAGAAATGAGGGTGGACAAAAAAGCCCTGGCCAACCTGGCCGGGTAGTTCAATTGGTTGAGTGTTGTCCCATGCACCAAAAGGCTGCAGTTTCGATTCCCACTCAGGACATATTTTTAAGTTGCAGGTTCGATCCCCAGTCGAGGTGCATGCAGGAGGCAACCAATCGATGTTTTTCTCTCTCTCTCCCTCCCTCCCTCTCTCTCTAAAATCAATAAACATGTCCTCAAGGGAGAATTTAAAAAAAAAAAAAAGAAGCCCTACCTGTCTTCCTAGCCCATAGAAAGCAGTAAAGACTGCAGTAGTACATAAAACCACGGACATGCACACACGTACAGAAACCCCTCCACTGCCTGCTGCGAAGGCCCCAGTTTTTGGTGGGAAATGGGAAGGTGCTGCAGACCCCTGCAAACCCAGCTCCCACTATCAGGAGCAGGCAGGTGGCCCCACGGAGCTCCTTTGGACCCCTCCATTGAGGACACCACCCTGAGGTCATTTCTCCCCCAGATGTACAGATGAAACTCTGGGATAGAGTCTGACCCCATGCACAATACAAGTGAGGTCCTGGAACACGGGAAGATTTCTTCTATGTAATGAAATTGTTCTCAAGGTCTTCAATGCCTGGTGGGTTCCTGACATCTCCCTTCCAGCAACGCACACAAAAAGAGAGTAGAAATTGTTGGTTTTAGATGGGTGCGATATCTGCTTAAAATTCACACACCTGGGAGGGTTAATTTTATTTATCACCTTGACTAGGCTGAAGGACACTCAGAGGCTGGTGAAACCTTACTTCTGGGTGTCCTCCTTGAGGGTGTTTCAGAAGAGATTAGCATCTGAAACAGTACACTGGGGAAAGCAGGTGCCCACCCCACACAGTCTGTTGATGGGCCCAAAACAAACACGCAGAGGGGTGGGAGTTTGCTCTCTTCTGGCTCAAGCTGCGACTTCTCTCTTCCCCTGCTCTGAGACATCAGTACTCCTGGCTCCTGGGCCTTCAGACAGGGCTGCAACTTATACCACCAGCGCCACCCACAACCCCCCCCCCCCGCCCCGCCCCATCCCGTTCTCAGGCCCTTTGATTTGGACTAGAGCCCACACCACCAGGTTTCCACGGGCCTGAAGCTTGTAGATCACAGGACTTCTCGGCCTCCATTATCATGTGAGCCGATCCTCCTAACAATTCTCTTCTGCTTCTCTGGGGAACACTGACTAACATCCTTACAAGGAAGACAATGTTTTAAATACTGTATTCACATTCCTACAGTATGACAAGCAGTGAAAATCTCACACTAAGTAAATACTTCATGGGAAGGGGGAGACCTCAGTGCCCTAACACGGCCCCCTCTCCATTTAAGGTGAGTGCAGACCCCAGGGGCACCTGGGCAGTGAACACCTAAACAAAAGGACACCTTTCCTCCTGTTTGAAGGTGTTGCTGGTGAGAAAAACAACAGCTCACCCCCCACCGCCCAAGACTTGGGGCATGGCTAGGAGACAAAAAGTGAGGTTACTATGAGCTAAGGCAAATGAGAGCAGCTTCCCACTGGGCTGACAGTAAGTGCATGTTATGTGGCGAGAGGAGGAGTTATTTTTTATTCAAAATACTATAATGACAGTTCTAGTTTCATTCACGGGCACTTCAGGGCATTTCCTGACACACAACCTTGGCCACTGAGAGATTCTTGTACAATCAGATTCTTTTGGCGGATAACCATTCTGTTTGCTGAAAAGTCCTCATTCCCCATGTCGGCTGAGAACATAACTGAGACCAAAAGTTCCCTCTGCAGTACACTGGTCTGCTTTGTTAACAAATGTCACGAACACACACAGAGAATTACATGAGGAAGTCAATTAGAAGAAACTCAAATGGTCCTGCACTGGAATAAACGTGCGACACGGTCACAAAGAGAAAAGGTGTTTGCTGTGCCAAACAGACTTTGACAAAGCCTGGGCTAACAAGCTGAGAAAAATTCTGGCCCCGCAAGCTGGGCCAGGTCAATTCTACTTGCAAAGGTCTTGAAACAGAGACTAAGAGGCCTGCCCCAAAACTAACAAGCAGAGGAGGGTGGATTTGCTCTCTTCTGGCTCAAGCTGGGGCTGCTATTTCCCCCGCAACTGGTGGTCACATGGGTACTCCACACACAGCAGAGCAGCCAGCTTGAAACATTGCTGAAACAGACGTCTCTGCTCAAACCCTTCCCCATTTTGTCCCAGGCCCTGGGGCTATCGCCCCCTCACCTGGCCCCCATGAAGCTACCCTCCAGCGATACAGTACTCATTTCTGCAACTCTTTGGCCCTCAAGTCATGCAATTTCCTCCTCTATCGCTCCCCTCATCTATCCTCCCTCCCACCCAGCACTCTAACAATTTGTTTCGTGGTCGGTCTCCCCAGAAACTCAGCTTCTTAAGGTCAGACAGGAACTCTGGGTCACAAGCGTGGTCCCGACCCGGCACACACAGGTGGTTAATAACAAGTAGGATAAACCAATGCAGAAGGCCCACGAGTGTAGAAAGCCTGTCCGGAGTGTAGAAGGGAATCAGCTTGCTTCAAAGTGGCAGGGGCTATGGCACTGTGAATTCCTGCCTCAACCTAAGGCCCCGAATAACTCCGAGTAACCCTCCTCAGTGGACCAGTGCCCGCGACACCAGCCCCAGCCCTCCCAACCCTCAATGACTTGGCACCAGGACACCAACCACGACCAGCTGTGGAACTCCAGCAGGTTCTTCAGGTCTAATAATGCAATTCCGACTCCGAATCTAAACCCAAGAGCTGTTTCCGAGAGGATCAAGGGTCGTGGTGAAGCTCAGCGAGATGACAGTGGCTGAGAAAGGACGACCCTGCAAGGCTTAGCGGAAAAGCGCGGGTCTCGGGCCGGGACCACCTAGCACAGCCGCACGGGGCGGCGGCAGCAGCAGTAGCAGCTGAACCAAGACAAAGGGACGGCCTGCCATCTCCACATGCTCCAGCAGCGGTTAGACCCGCGGGACCGAACACTCGAGTGGCCCCAGTCTTCCATCTCCGCAGACCGCGGCAAGGACTGGGAGTGGGGCGGCAACCCCGCGTAGCTGTGACCCCGCGCTCCCCAGGTCTCTGAGCCGGACCCCCAAACTCCACGCCCCCTCCCACCTCTGGACTGGAGCCCCCTCCGCCGTCCTCACCCACTCCGGGAGAATTCTGCCCCGTGGCCGCCGGGAGGAGCAGCAGGAGCAGCGTGGTGCCGCCGAAAGGCAGCCCCCAGCGCATCTTCCGCCCGCAAATCCAGCCGGACCCCATAGTGCCTGTGGCCTAGCTGATCGGTCCGTCAACCGGGAAGCTTATATTGGAAAAAGAATCGCGCCGGAAGTGGGCGGGGCGGGAGGCACTGGAGCGAGTGCGCAGCCGCGGGAGCCAGCTTGCCCCGCCCCTTATCCTCAGGCCCTCCTTGTGAATCGAGCTCCCCGCCTCCGCGCGTGACGGGGGCGGGGCTCCGTGGGCCTGAGCAGCTGAATGGCCGCTGCAGCGAGGGGCCCAGCTGGGGATCAGTGCGCCTGCGCGGTTGGACGGTGAGGGCTGTGCCAGGGTCTCTACCTTTTAATTAGCCTACGCGGCTGTGAGTGGGGCACCGTTGTTTTGACTCTAAAATGGTGAAGAAGCTCTGGAAGGTGGCCCTAGGGACTAACTGTCCCTCAGCCCTCCTAGGTTGGTCCTGCGGGCCACGCAGAGCAAATAGTCGCCCGACCCCGCCTGGAAGACACATTCCCCGTCTGTCCTGGGGAGCCCTGTTCCCTGAAGCACTCGCTGGCCATTCATCGCCAACCCCCAAGTTCTCCAGAGCCTGCTTTAGGCATCCTGATCTCTGGCTGTTTATCCATACACCACCATCCCTTCCCCAAACACCACCCCCAACCCACCGCCACGAGGGAAAAAGGGGCTCTACATTTAATCAATTACGGAAAGTAATCTCACAAGATGAACTGATCGCAAATCTCTAACTCACGATCAAGGTGGGTAGTCACTCCCCAGGCATATAACTTCTTTAATAAAAGGTTATCTGTGCCGTAAGCAAGCCTTGTTCATTGTCCTTCTGCATCTGGGTTAACTGTTGAAACGCCAGAGTAATTCTCTTTGCAGACCCCTCAGATGCTAAGCACCCCCAAGGGAACCCATGATCTTGTGCACTATCCTGTAAATCCAATCACAGAGGTTTCCCCACCTAGCTTTCTCCCACCTTCAAGTAAACTTCTTTACATTTCCTCGTTAATGCCAAACGTATAAAAAGAACCTCAAAACTGTCCTTCACCAGAGCATTTGAGATACTGCTCCTGGTCAGTTGTCAGTTTGGATCAAATAAAATGAAAATGCACTTGGCCACATGGCACTGGATCAGCCATGACTTCCAGATTCCTTGCGCGAGATGGCCAGGGAAAAACCACTCACTTTAAATTCACTTGCCTCCTCCCACACCCCCAATCCTCTCCCCGCCCCCCCATCCCCCGCCCCGGGGGAGCAAGTGTAACCCTGAAGAGGAGGTAAGGCATGCTCATTTCCGGGCTTGCTCTGCCCTGTTCAGGCTCTGCATGGCTCCCCTTTGGTGGGGCTGCTCCATGTCTTCTGACAGCTGCTTAAGCTGCTTATGTGTGAGGCAGAGACGGGAACCAAAGAAGCCTTGTATGCATGGGCAACAGATGAAGAAGGAGACAAGAAAGTTGAGCCCCGGGAGGGCCAGGGATTGAGGTTGGCATGGACCCCTTAAGTGTGTTGAGAGCAGAATGGGGGAGGGGAGACATAGCCTGCAGAACAAGCTCCCATAGAGAGACTCTAGGAAAGTTTATTAATGTTTCCTATACACATGATTGGGGAACAGTATAATTAACAGATGTGATTTTATACCCTGACAAGTGCAAATATAAATACGCTTTTACCACCTTTCATCAGACTGCCACCCTCATTTTTATACAGGAAAACATGTGTCTAAGCTTATAAGACCCCAGCGATCCCTTTTGCAAGTCTGTATTAAAAGGTAATACATATCAGAAGGGGCAACTGTGTTTCCTGAGGAGTCCACATAATCATCTTTCTCTGTCACTTTGAGCCAGAAAATAACGGTGGGTTTTGGTTAATAGAAGAAGTCAGGCATTGTAAGCCATGTCCATGGAGCAGGGTTGCAGTTGGCTTGATGCAGGAGATGTGGTTTGTGGGTGATTCCATATGGTTGGCTCAGACAACCTTGTCTTCACCAAGTGCCCCTAACTCTCAGCAAACTTGGGGTTCATGACTGTGGTGGTGGCACTCTTGAAAAGTGGGTTATCCTGGTAAGAAAAGCAAATTGGACTTGTGAGTGCAGGAGAGGCAGGAGCAGGGCAACCTTCCTGATGATTCTAGTCCCATTGGCAGGGCTTGCACCAGGAGCTCTAAGGATGGTGGTGGGGGAAGGGAGGCGGTAGCCATGTGTGCAGGTTACACAGGACTTGATGGAGAGATCCCCCCATGTGGGACTAGGGCCCCCAGGGACAACCACTCACGTTGTTCCACTGAGACTTGAGCTTCTCCTTCTCAAAGCGCTTGTACTCCCTGAGGTCACTAAGGTGGGTCAGAGCTTTCCAGATGACCAGCAGGAGGACACCGATCAGCACGACTCCTGCCACAGTGCCCCCCACGATGGCAGCTACGTTGGGGCCTTGTGGACACTCTAAGGTGGGGAGGAAGCACATACACACCCAGTGTCAGGCTCTCTCCAGCTACCAGGCTCCCTGGGTGCCCCCATCCCAGGTCACTGCTCAGTGCTCAGGTGGACAGATCTTTCCCACTATTCAGCTTATAGACATCAGTAGTTCAGCAAACAACCTGACCCAGCCCCCAGTCTGGGTCAGGGCAGGGCTAGGTCAGGGCCAGGCCATGCAGTTCCAAATGAAACTGTGAGGACTCTTGTTTACCAAGAAAGAAGGGCCCAGGTTACCAGCTAGCCAGGGCAGACCATGGATGGGATGCTGCTGTGAACACCGAGCCTCCCTGCTCGATGCAGAGCCTTCTAGGCCACATGGAGGGCTCCCACTGTGGGGAAGGGAGCTGAGAGTGGGTCTCAGTACTGCAAGGGCCCTGGTGGACTGCTGACCCACATGAAGCCACGGGAGTAGCTGGGCATCCCAGCCCTGTGTCCCCGCAGCCTCTCTGGGCAGGAACAGGGTGGAGGTGCTGGAAGTTTGTGGGCTCTCGATGCTGCTTGTCTAAAGCCCTTAAGCCATCATGGTGGTCTGTTTACCACATGTCCCAGTGTCCCACGTACCCTTTGTCATTGTCACCCAATGTAACTCTATATTCACCTAAGACCCCCACACCGCCATCATGGCCTATGGATCCTTCACCTGTCCCTCATTTCTCCTGATTAGGACCCTGTGTTCCATCAGCGGGCGGTTCCCTCCTCTGTCCTCAATAGACTCAATGACCCAGCACAACCCACCCTGTCCGTCTCCCAGCTTCAGCACCTGGGCCTCAGCAGCCCCTCCAGGTCTGCATGCAGCTGGCCCCTCGAAGTCCTGTGTTCAGCAGGCACCCCCCCAGATCAGTGTCTAGTCCCCGCCACAGGTCTGTGTCCAGTTTTTGAAAACAGTTCAGATTGTCCCTCACTCTCCTGAAATCTGCTAAGGGCTCCTTATCATGTTTGGAAAGAGACCCAAATGCCTCCCAGGACTCACAGGGCCCTTGAATAACAGGCACCCAGTGCCTCAGACTGTAGACTCTCTGTCCCCCATGTATGGACACTCTCATCCTCTGGTCTGACATGCAATGCATCCTCCTCCGCTCTCGGACCTCAGGAAGCGTCCCTGGACGTGCTCTTTGCAACTGTGCCCCTGGCTGCAGCCCTCCACCCCCACCCCGAGTCTTGGCACTAGTGTTCTGATGTGTTAATGAGGGGCCCCCACCCCCTTGGCACACAAAACCTGTGATGACAAGGTTGGTGTCTCTGCGTCCTGCACCATTACTAGGCCTGGTACAGATCCAGAGCCGAGCAAACAGACAGTGAGCAGCACTGGGAAAAGCAATGCCTGGTCTCTGGAGGGCCTTGGATTCCCCCACACCTGAGCCGAGCTCTGAGCATGCAAATTGTCCACTGGCCACATAGCTGTCCCTGGGCCAACTCTGGGACACAAAATCCAGGCCTTGGTCAGCATCCCTGGGGGTATCACCAGCTCAGGCCATGTGGTCCCTCCAGCAGGGTCCTATCCCCTTGAGTTAGGACACAAGCTGTTCCCTACCCCTCACACTCCAGAAGGTAAGGTCAGAGACTGGGGGAGAGAGTCTAGGACAGGAGGACCACCCTCCTGGCTGCTGGCATGACCCTGCCAGGCCCACCTTTCCGTGAGGAGAGGGTCCTGTGTAGAAGCTTCGCCATCACCAGAGGCCCCATGACCCAAAGTCTGGCCCCCATGTCCCATCTGGTGGGGACTCACCTCGAATGTCTTCCACGTAGATATCATATATGCCCCACCCATCCAATTGCCACAGGGTGTAGGTCATCCAGCAGCCTTCCGAGTCGCGCTCCTTGCACTTCCGGGTCAGCTTGGGGTTCCTCAACGGACTCCGCTCATTGGGATTGCTCAGCAGTTTCAGTCTCTGACACTGCACACTGCAGTTCTTCATGTAGGGGCCCTTGTCAAATTTCAGGCACTCAACACAGGACCTGCAGAGGGGCCACTGCATGAGCATGTGTGCAAATAGAATAAAATTGTGTGAAAACATGTGTGAACGTGGGCAACATTATGAAAGAGCGTGGTGTCTGGGCACCAGGTTGACCCTGGTGGGGCTGGTCCTGGTTGCCCAGGGGCTGATGCTGGTGCCTGTGTGACCTGCGTGGCTGGATCGGGAGGTGGTGCTCCTGGAAAGTGAGGGGGGCAGAGCTCCTGGGACCTGGAAGCCTGACAGATGGGGCCCTAGATGGCCACGGCTCTTGGAGCTAAAGGACAGCAGCAGGTGTGCAGAAGTCTGGAGGAGGGCAGCCCCCATCTCCTCCTGGGTCCCCAGCCAGGTGGTGGATTTCTGCTGGGGGCTGGCAAGTGCCTGGTTTCAAGTGGTGGAGCACTCACGCGTTGTCGCTGCAGGAAAAGGGGCACCCATGGCACTCCTCACAGAAGGGTTGCTGGTACATCCCTTCACACTGGCACGTGTTGCAGACGCACTGGCCGCGGCCACTGCAAACGGACCCCCGCAGGTTCCGGCAGCCATCTGTGGACTGTTTGCACTGGCAGGCAGAGCCCTCGTAGCCTGGTTTGCAGAGGCACTTGCCACAGCGGCATTCACCACGGTCTGGGAAACAACAGGGCCGCCGCACAGTCACCCCTGCCCAGCCCCAGCCCCCCAACTTGGCCTTCCACTCACCAGGGCCCAGCCCCAGGACCCGCTCCTGGCGTTATGTCTGTCTGTCTGTCTGTTTGTCCCACCACCCACTTTGCCCCTCAGTCCCGAGAACTCACCAGTGCCTCCACAGACTTTGCCATTGTAGCGCTCACAGTTGACGTTGTCGCACTCGCAAAACTGCCCGAAGATCTCCTTGTTGGGCACGTCGCTCCTGTGGCACACGCACTGCCCGCAGATGCAGTCCCCTAGCCCCGAGCAAATGATGGAGCTGTTGTCTTTCCGGCAGCTGCCTTCCAGCTCCTGGCTGCTCCGACCCTGTGTCTGGCACTCGCAGTTCTTCCCAATGTGGCCAGCATCGCACCTGGACAGAAGGGACATCGCTCAGGGCTCCTCCCCAGGACCCTCTGCTGTGTGTGTGGCTCCTGCTCTGGGGGTGGGGGCGGCTCACCTGCAGATGCCACACTCCACAGAGCCCTTGTTACCACAGTGGCTTCGGTCCCGGTTCCTGTCCCTGCACTGGCACTCGCACTGGGGAAGTAGCCTCACAGTCACCGTGTCTGTGAAGCCCAGAGCCCGGATGACAAATGACTGTTCTTGAATGCACTCTGTGGCTGTGACCTTCACCTGGAAGGTGACCTGTGTGGGGAATGGCAGAGCTCAGGAGAGGCCAGGGCACTGGGGTTGGGATCCTGCTTCCAGGCAAGGAGGGCATAGGCTTCTCAGGGGTCCCAGGAGGGAGTGGATGGAGGTAGGGGCAGGGGAAGAACAACGAACACTAAAGGATTTCTCTGGAACTTGGGGCTTGAGATAACAAAAAGATTAGATACCAGAACATGGCATGGTGATTCTATGGTTCTCCCCACACCCGCCATCTCTGGCCTGTACTTAGGCTGGGGAGATAGTTTTCAGAATACTTTGTACCGCACACACATTCAAAAGGATTTTAAAGTGACTTTGCAAAAGACATATACTCTGTCCCTAAGTTCTGCATTCTGATGTGCCCTAGTCCCACAGGGAGCCCTAACATCTGAATGCAGAACTCTGTTCTCACCCCGAATAAAGGGTCAAAATCATGCCTGAGAGGACAGACTGAGACAGAGCAGAGTCCCTGCCAGCCACATGCCTGCTTGAAGTGGACACCAGCCCTGAGCTTCAGGACATGCCAGCTTGTCAAGAGTAAGGCACTCCCAAATCAGTTTCAATAAATTTCCAAATGGTACATTAACATAGAGCAGAAGTAGCAGGAAACATATGTGCATATGAAGCAATCAGCCAACCACAAGATTAAATTCACATGTGAATCACCCAATGCAAGAAAGAGATATTTCAGTAAAAATTCTCATGTAACATTTAGTAACATGTTTGAAAAAATTCTAATATCGTATTTAATAATGCAATATAAGCAAGCATTTTGCTGAATTAGTTCACAGCCCATGAAAGGAAAAATGTAATTGTTATGGTCATGACAAATTTAAAATATTAAGGAAATCAGTGTTTATTCCTAATCATCTCCTTGTCCCCTGTTTTAATGTGTTTTCAAAAAACAGAACAAAAACATAAATCAAGAAAACCAACCCAAATGAGTAGCGCGTGGAAAGAACACCCTTTACCGAGATGCGCTATTCCAGTGTCTGCTCCCAGGGGGCGCTGCTGACCTTGTGGTCATTAGGTCTGCGCCAGGGATTTCTTTGGTGTTGACAAGGATGCCCTGTGCCAAGGACGGTGCTAAGCGCACCACCTACTCCTCCTTAACAGGGAAGATAAACTTACATGGATTCCGTTTTACCTCAGAGAGATTTCTAAAGGAAAGGAACTGGACCTCTGGTGGACAAACCTTGGCTCCTGCCCATGACTTATTTCTGAGCTTTCTGTTTCGCCTGGGTACGCTCGCTTTCTTCTAGCTGTCACTGGGAGAATACCTTCTAGAATGCTGGGAAGGAACCTCACCGGGACGTTGATCTGGACACCGTCGCAGTCCCCCCTGGCCTCGTTTGTCCGTGGTTCTCCGTTACCACAGAATGAGTCGTAGGTGACCTTCACAGTGTCGGGGACAGTGTTGTGATCCAGAAAGACTCTGGAGGAAAGTTTCTGTGGGCAAAGAGTGGCTGCTGATTAAGGAGGATCATTCTGCTGTTCCCAGGCCGTTACAAGTCATGGCTTTTGCACGTTTCCCCATCCCTCTCTCCCTTTGCTCACAGGCACTCTGAGAGCTGGAAAGGTGCTTAGTCCGGCGTCGTGTGCAGCGGGTGTTGGGGTTACCAACACCGCAGCTCTGCCCTGGAGACAGGCCAGTGAAGGAACCTCCATGGGGACAGATCACAGCCCCATGAGGATGGGGGTTTGACCCTCCTGCTCACCACTGAATCCCCAGTGCCTGGCACAGGTAGGAGTTGAAAACTGAAGTACGTGAGAGACAGACACAGAGAGAGTGAGACAGACAGACAGTCAGAGAGAGAAAGAAGGAGGAAAAGACTGAGAGAGAGAGGGAAAAAAGAGAGAGAGATGGTGAATCAGCTGATGATGACGCACCACCCCAGAAAATATGGGAACACACGTGGGCATCAGCTGGGGTTCAGGAGGGCCCGCTTTGGGAGTATAGGGCTCCAAGAACATACAAGAAGCCATCAGAACCTCCTCAGTGGGGCTTCAACTAAATTCAATGGCTTTAGCATTTTTTAGGGTGCTCCCAGAGAGCGTGGCTCTGTGAGGCCATCAGAACCTTTGGCCGAGGAGAAGGCCTGGGGCACGTGTTTCAGAGAAGGCACTGGCGAGGGTCCAACATGACACATGCCATCACCGAGAGAAGGCACAGCTGCCTTGTTGGAAGTCCAGAGTCAGTTTGTCCTTAAGGCCTGAGGGTGGCCCATGCAAGGCATGGGCTCTCCCCTCCAGACCACCCTTTCGTTGCAGGGTTGGCATCTGTCCAGTGTGTCCGGCCCCCAGCAGAACACCCAGGGACTCACATTGTAGGCATTCTTAATGAGCTGGACCACATTGCTGGAGTCATCCGAGAGCTCCCCGACCGCAGACTTGGGGATAATCTTCGTGAGCTTCTGTTGGGCAAGAAGACCAGGTGGGTCATGGGTGCAACCCTCGGGCTCTGAAAATCTCAGCCTCTGCCGGTTTGCAACACCCCAGAGGGTTCCTTCCCACCTGTACAGTGATTCAGACAACCCCCCACCCAACATCTCACAGTACTTAGTTAATACAGTGCATAGTTAGTGGTGTGCTGGTAAATTGTTCACATTGGGCTCTCAGGGGAAAACACCCTGAGTTGTAGCATCTGCCAATTTCCTTGGTGTAAATACTCCACCTGGGTGGACTTCACACTACTGATATCACTGAACAAAGAGCTGAAAAGAGATGTGCCTTGCCATGGTTAGGTAGTGTTCCTACCGTGCAGGTATGACCAGTGCAAACCACGAGGGCATGGGTGATCAAGAGTATGCCAAGGCCTCGGGAAGGGATGAGTTTGGAGCATTTCGGTAAGTTGATATGATTGTATTTTAGTAATGACTATGTTAGAACAATGAGATAGTCCACTCTGGCAGGCCAGGGTCAGCTGGTTCAGCCATGCCCGTGGGGTAGCAGGCCCACGCACCAGAAATGCAGACAGGCCTGGGGCCAGCCGGCAGGGCAGGTTGGACCACTTCTCCCCTACATGCATCTTAGCCTGGTTCAAGGGTGACGCCATCATTCATTAATGATTGCTCTAATACTTTGCCCTATATAATTGATGGTTTGGCCAATTTCCTGCCCTCAAAGCCCTTCTGTGACTGCCCAGAATCAGGTCCTGTCACCTCCATGGAGCTCACAAGGATGGTTACAGCCTGGCCACCAAGGCCCTCTGGCCTCCATCACCCGACTCCCCTCCACTCCAGCAGTGGGACTCCGCTGTGGCTTGGGAAAGCCTCGCACTTCCATGTCCTGTCCTCTCCACCCTGTGGAGTCCTGTTACAGAAATACCAGGAGGGTCCAGTGTCCACTGCTCTTACAAATCACTGGTCCCCTGGACACCCCTTTCTCAGAAGCATCATGAAGAGGAGTCAGGGAACAGTCTCAGAAAGGCCTGTGACCTGCCCAGGGCCTCGTCTATGCTACTGGGATGGAAGAGTTTGGGATTCAAGTTCCCATCTCAGCTTGTACCCTGTCATCACCCTGTATTCTGGAGCACAACTCCTACTGCTAATGATAAATTGCCAGGACTTACTACAATTCAGTGAGAAGGGGACTGTCATGTCTCATGATACACTCCACTCAGCAGCTGGGAGGTCTTGACCTCCTGGTGCCCATGCTGCTAATACGGGCGGCCTTTGAACCTGTTGCAACCAGCCAACAGCCCTGAAGGGAGCCAAGGCACTGTCCCTGTGGCTTGGCCAGCTCCCACTGCCCGCCCCCTCCCACTTCTCTGTGCACCCTGCAAAGTCCCATCCTTTCTCCAGAGTCCTGGAAAAGTGACAGCAGGAACTGCTGATCTCACCGCTGGCCACAATCAAGTGCCCCATCCCTCCTAAGCAGAGGCCACTGCAGGCTCACCAATGGCAGGAGAACGTTGTACAGGGTGTGGGGATGGTGAGAGGCCAGGAGAGTCTCATGCCCGTCAGAGCAAGAGGAGCTCCCTGACTAAATGCTGGCCAAACACCAAACGCACACAACGGTGACCAGAAAGAGAGGACAGATGGAGCGAAGCTGCTGCAGGAACAGGAGGCAATCCCCCACGAGAGTTCCATGCTACTAAAGAATGTGGTGAAGACAGTAATTCAGAAAAGTCAGGAAGGACCAGGGCTCCTGAGGTGGAGAAAGGGAAGTGATCTCAGGGTGTTGAAGTGTCAGCTTCCGTGGAGGGACAGCCACTGGCGGGGGCCCAGGGTCTGCGGGTGACATGGGTGTGCTTCCCTGGGGAGCCCACCAGGCCACATGTTTACGTTCGTGAACTTTCCTGAAATATCATCTCAGACTTCATGAAAATGTTTATATTCCATATATGTGGATAAAAAGCTAGAGAGTTTCCATCAAATAAAAAACTGGATCTGCTGCTCAAAACAATCACTACGTTGGAGCCAAAATGAGCCAATGCCAAGACATATGCTGCAAATACACTAAATTTCAAGGGAAGCAACCCTCTTTCATCCACACAGTGATGTCACGTGGTAGGAAGATGCTTCAGATTTCCCAACAGCAGCATTCACACCCCTGAGCCCGAGGCCCTGCATGGCCTCCTGCCCCACACACCCAGCACGCAGAAGCAGAACTCAGCCTGTGATGACATTGAAATGTCCGTGTCCCACCCTATTGCCCAAGACCTTAAGTCCACTTACTTCATAGGTTTGCACCATTTTCTTGGTCACAGCAAAGATGGGCTGGATGTTGCTTTCAGCCAGTTTGTGGGCCAGCTGGCCCACCGATGGGTAGTCCTGGAGAGGAGACGCCCAGTTGGACAGCACAGAGGCCAGCACCAGCTGTCCAGGCTGGCCGTCCATATTGCCCAGCACAAATGCCTGCAGGGGCCGGAGGCTGAGACCTTCTAGGGTTGTCCCCAGGGCCCTTCCCAATGATGTGGACAAATGCGTAACATAATAGGATTGCGAGGGAAAACAGTTATATTACAACAAAGTTAAGAATGATGACTCTGAGAAAAAAAATAACTAGCAAGAAGGTGTAACTGGGCTCAAATTGAAAAACAGAACCTAGAAGCCATTTCTGAACAGGAACCTCTCATGCAAGACATGCTCCAGGGAGAAGCCTGTGCTGAGCTGCCTGCCTCTTGCACGGAACTGTGCTCCTGCCATCTGAGGCAGTCCTTATAAAGGAGTTCCTGGAATTGTATTCCCACTAATAAGACTGAGGTTTTCCAGGTCCAATTGGTGCTGCACAGTTAGAGCCCCATGGGCATCTTCACTGACCAATCAGAGCAGCTCCATTCTGACCAATTAGGACAGTGTCTTTCTGGACCAATCAAACTGTGAAGATTTGGAATCCTCACTTGTATGAGAATGAGCCAATTGATGACCAAGGAAAGGGACTTCTCTCTCTGTAAGGCAGCTCCCCTCTAGCTTGGTGGGGGAGGGCATTTTCTCTTCCCACCAAAGACTGGGTTTCCCCGTCTACAGGTGTTAACGCCAGAGGAAGCTGCCTCAGCAGACTGGATCGCTGCAGGCTGCAGCAGAGCACAGCTGTCTAGCCAGAGGGGCCAAGCTGCAACACAGGGCTGCGCACCCTCACTCTAGGGAACCTCACAGCTTTATCATAATTGAGCTGTTTGCACTGAATAAAGATTCTTCCTTCACCGCATCCCAACTTGGTGATTCCTGTTGGCATTGAGATGGCAATGAAATGGCACCAACAACCATCAGTTGACAAGAAAGTGTGAAAGTTGTGATGTGCTTTTGATCAGTGCACTGAAGAAGGAACCTCTCCAACATGCAAAGTAGAGACGAGAGGGAACATAAGCAGGTATCTGTGCTTGTGCGGTGCTGGGGAATTCCTCTGACTTCCATTGGGCAGGAGCTCACACACCACCACCAGCATGGGGCACCTTATTTTTATAATTGAGGGACAGTCTCAATTTCAAGCAGAGGCTCACTGGAACCTTAGATGGCACATTTCTCCTGTCCAAGTTATGGTCCCCTGAAATTTGTCCACTGACACCCTCCCCGGGAGCCTGTAGGTTCCCGGCAAAGATTCCCTGAGTTATAGCATCTCTGAGCACTGTGTAGTGCCTGGAGTTTATGATTTCAGGATGCAGAGCACCCTTTCACAGCAGGCCAGGCAAAAGCTGGTGGTTCAGGACGGCGGCTGCATACCCAAAGTGGAGAATGGCTGACCTCTTTGGGACAGTGCAGCTTCTTACCCTGGACAAAGGGCCTCTTCCCATTCCTCTGAACCCCCAGAAGTGTTCTCTCAGCCAGCCTGGAGTGACTCTGGCCCCCGGTCCCCCTGTACAGAACTACTGACACCCCCGAACTTTCTCCTTTGGCCCAGTGTTTCCGCCCAAGTCCCTTGTGCTGTGTCCCCTCCCCACAAGGACCCTGGACAGGGGACACTCACAAACTCATTGCTTTTTTTGTACATGTTGTCCTCCAGGTGGCAGCGGCCATCATTGGGGGTCAGGATGGCTCCCAGCTTCCCATCGCCTGCAATGTGGAAGCCGTCATCAGTGGCAAACACCAGCAGCCGCGTGACGTTGCGCCAGCCAATTTCCTCCTGAGAGGGAGAAGACGGGGTTATCTGCCTCAGTTTCCTTCGTGGGGCTCTCACAAAGGAGAGGTAACAAGATGCTACTCCTGTCCCCCTATTCCAGGGTTTTGGGGCAGGAAGCCCCAGAGACAGGATGCAGGCTGGGATCAGCTTCCCGACTCTGGTTCCCAAGTGTGGTCCAGATTCCAGCACCTGGGGCTGGAGGTACTTCTCTAGGACGACAAGTTCCCAAATGCCCAGTACATGTGTGGGACCCAGAGGGAAACTGATGTGCATATTTATATGAAAAAACATACAACCTCTGAGGGACTAAATCCCCAGGGACTATTCCCAAAGAATAAAATAAAATACTTGTAGAAAAGTTTATCACAGCGTAAAAACACATCAGACACAAAGAAGAAAGAACCTTAGGGGCCCCAAAGAGGGGGATGGGAGAGCCAGGCACGTTAGTGACTCGCTTGTCATCACCGTGACATCACACAGAAATGAAGTGTATGTCGGTAACTCAGGGACAGCAATGCAGAGAGACCTGCAGAGAAGCTGGAGGATTAAAAGCCAGTTTGCAGGTCAGGACTGTGAGGTTAAAAACACGAGGTGATGGTGTTGTACCATTGACACCATGAGCCCAGTGGGTGGATTGACCAGACAGGACCCTGTGAGTGGGGGGCAGTCAGGGGCAGGAGATGGTTGCTGGGTGAGGGGCAGTCCAGACGTGGCCACCTAAGCCTCATGGCATGCGAGAGCCTCTGAGGACAGCCCTTATTTCCCAGGGGGCAAGGAGGTCGGTGGTAATTCCGCTCTAGGAACCGCCAGGGTCGGCCACTCAGTGGTCTTGCTTTACAAGATCGTTTGCTCACATTTAGGCTTCAGAAGATGTGCTCCACATCACAAACTGATAGTGGCATTTCTAGGTGACCGGAGGGTCTTCTAAGAGTTTTCAAGGTGAAGGTGGAACGTGTGGCTGGGGGACACAGGGATGGAGCAGGGACCGGGCCTTACCTGGCATGCTGCAACCTGCATCATGGCATCCAGTCCCCCCTCGGGGGCATCCAGGTTTCCTGAAATCAGCTGCTTCCCAACCTCTGTCTGGAACTGGTTGGAGTTGTCAGTAAGCTTCAGCACGTGCCTGAAGGCAAACGGGGGCTGGCACTCCTTCTCCTTGTTGGGGCACGGGTTCTTCAGCTTCTCGGGGTGCGTATTGACAAAGGGGAGCACCGTCTTGTCCACGAAGGACCCGAAGCCTGAGGGGTAGAAGCAGGGGCGGGGCTGGGTGAGCAGGGGAAGCAGGGGTGGCACCAGGTGGTGGGAGGGCAGGGCTACAAACCTGGGGAGCACGAGGATGGGGCCTCAGTTTCCCTACTTGGCACAGGGAGGGGGAGGAAGTGAGATGGCCCATAGGGGGTGTGAATGTGCAGGTGTGTGACCAAGTGTGTGTGCAAGTGTAATTAGGTATGTGTGAGTGTGTGTGTGTCCCCACACACAGATACAACAGCTCGGAGGGAGCAGAGATGAGTGTGATGTTCCATTTCCCTCACACACGTGTGTGGCTGAGACTTGCACTTTGTAAATGAGTCCCAGCTTGCCAAGCGCTGAGGCCCCTCTGCCAGGAGGTCAGGGCTGTACTCATTTGCCGTGATTATTTCATTAACGGTGTGATTACTCTGCAGTCTGTACACTTTTGTGGTCTTTAATTTTTTAAAAACTAGCACTGTAGGATTGTTGAAGAACATATTAAGGAACAAACATATTGAAGAACAAACAAAAGGAGAAGGGAGGAGAGGAGAGGGAATGGAGGGGGTGGATGGTGTCAGGAGAGCCAGCCCCCCCGGCATGGCCTTGGCGAGGATGCAAATAGGGACACAGTGTGAAGCCCCCCCACCCCGAGCTCTGTCCCTTGGGACATGGGTGGGGGTGGTGTGGGGACCGCAGGTTCAGCTGCAGCCCTCACCAATGCGGCCAGACTCAGTGATTTCATTGAGGGCCCGGAGCAAGTCACCCCCCAGCTTCTTGACGTTTCTGAGGTCATCAAGCATAGAGTAGGACAAGTCCATCAGGTAGTACAGGTCGATGGGGTAGCCCTTGGCACGCCGGAAGGTCACGTTGAACACGGCCTCCTGACCTGCCGAAGAGACAAGAGACAGTGAGGAGCGAGCCGGCTTGGGCAAAGCCAGTGCAAGTGGTTACGCAGGTGGCTGGCTGTAGGACTTGTCAACCTTTGTGCTGCCTTCTCAGAGGGGAAAAGAATAGTGTTTTCCAGATGTTTTTCCTTCCTTTTTACACAGAACACAGGACACAAAGCTAAAAGACACCTGACATGCAGCCTCACAGCCCCAGGCAGGGCCCAGCCCACCTGGTCTCAGATGGAGTGTCACTCGCTGTGGGAACAGCTGCTTCTGGCCCCCCTGCTGGTTCTCTGTGGTCTGGGCGAAGCTTCTGGGGTCCATGATGTCATCTGCCTCACAGCCCCTGGATGTCAGCTGTGCCCTCGTGTCACAGCGGACAGAGTCGGGCTCCCCTTGCCCAGTGAAGTTCTGGTGGGGAGTGGGAAGAGGGAAGAGAAACGTGAAGGGCCCACATGCTGGGAGTGGCGTGGGGCTGACCTCCAGAGTCTGAGGGGGTGGACCCTCCCCATTTGCTCTGGCATGGAAGACAAGCATCTCTGTAATACAGGGGTGGGAGGGTGCTGGACAGTCCCCAGGGAGACACCGCCTCAGACAGCCCCTCCATGAGGCCCCCGGACACAGCGGAGGCTGGGGCGGGCAGCTATCTCACTGCCTGCAGCAACAGGCACTGCAGGAGAACTGGCGTCTAGTCCAGGCTGGGCGTTGGCGAACCTTCCGAAGCCCGGCGCTGAGAGCAGTGCCCCTGAGCGTCTGGCCGGGGTTTCTGCCCTCTGTCAGCAGAGCCTTTGTTGGTGGGGGCTGGCTCTCTCCTGAGGAAATGTGGGCGTCCCCTCTGAGCCTGCGTGGCTGTCCCAAGGCACCTCAGGGCACCCACGGAACCCTGGACCTCAGGCCAGCGCTCTGGGCCAAGCCCCTCGAAATCCTGAAAGGGGCCATAGGGGAGCAGAAGACCTGGGTCCAGGGTACTTTCCTTGTGACCCTTTGCCCTCACAAATGCCCCATGGATTCTGACACCAGCAGGAAAGAAGAGGTCACACTGGTTGGGTCCTGACACTGGGCCACAGCCAGCTGCACCCAAGGGAGGGCGTGCTGACACAGGAGTTGCTAAAAATCATATTCACATCTCTGCTTTCTTTCACAATGGAGAGTAACCAGACAGGCAGGAGGCCAGCTAGGTGCAGGGGCTTGGTCACAGGGGTGAGGACAGGAGAGGGGACAGAGGAGGGGCTACGCTTTCGGAGCTGCCTCTGTGCTATCCTCACTTTCGGAGCCCTGTGAATGCTTTCAGTGCCTGAGAAATGAAATGGACTCAACAGGAACGGAGAAGAAACAACCCCGAGGTGTAACTGTTAGGTCTGCTGGTACTTCAAATGAATGTGACAAACTCACGACAGGGGAGGGGGACCCCAGCCTGAGAGGGACGTTTCCACCTGCTCAGTGACACCCCCCTCGGAGGAGGAACACCGACCACACCGATTTCTCCTGTGGGTTGCTTGGGGCTGGGGTGTGGGCCGGCGACTCAGAGACAGCTTTCTGTGCGTGGAAGGATCGAGAAAATGAGGAACTGTTTACAGGTAGGTGTCTGGAGTCAGGCCACTCAGGGGAGGGAACCAGGAAGCCTCAGAGAAGGGCTGAATTCAACAACCAGGAGATCTTGTCACTCCCGAGGGTAAGAGCGGGCTCGAAAATGAGGCTGGGGCCACCAAGGTCACAGAGCCAGCCTGGAGGGGTGTCCCATGGCCAACTTGGGAACAATGTGAGCATGAAAATGTCAAAACGACAATGACAGTTTATAAGCTACCAAATACAGTAAAAATCAGTGGGTCCCTACCTACGAGAGAGAGATGGAGGGTAGGGATTTTCCTGACATCAGAAGCCATTAAGAATCAACCCGCCATCTCATTGACCACTGACTCGGGCACAAATCGGGGATGGAGGCCAAGGTTCGTGGTGGAAGCTTGATGGCGCAGAGCGTCTCCAGGCCTCAAGCACCCCGTACAGATTACTTCTCATGCAAAGGGAAATAGTGACGTCACAGTGCACAAGCCCGGCAAGAGCGGTTCTAGCTAGTGTCCCCCACAGTGGGACAGGGACAGCATGAGCCCCCTGTATGGGGCTCCCACCAAATGTCCACCTGGACAGAATGAGAGGGAATGACAGACAAACCCACGGTGAGGGGCAGCGCACAGCCCTGCTGTCCTGAAGCTTCAGGCACGTCCAGGGTGTGAAGAACGTTCCACATTCAAGGAGACAAAAGAGACGTGTCATTTGAATGCAACGTCTGTTCCTGGGTTGTAATATTGACCAGGGGAAAAAACCTGGCTGTTCTGGGCCTTTGCATTTCTCCCCAGGGGCCTCACCCTTAAAACAACAAGAGGGAATTAGGCTCCCAGGAGGGGACTTCTGCACTTCCTATCGTACTCTGAAAGCTGGACTGCCTCTCACCTCCCTACGTGCCCTGGGCTGTAGGAGACAGGGCATGCAGCTGGCCCCTCCTGCAACCATCTCCCCCGCCTCCTGCCTCCAGGGGCCCAGGGTGTAGGGCCTGGACCAACCTAGCACAGCCTCACTGTCTGGTTGGCCTCCAGGACAGTGTCAGATCTGTCTGTCTCTCTGAGAGTTAGGCTATCCTTTACCCTGTCCTGCTCCTGTCCCACTAGGAGAGGGGCTGGTGATGGTGGTCCTAGGTGCTTGCAGTTCCCGAGGCAGAGAAAGGGGGTCCAGCCCAGGAGGTGTGCAAGTGGGAAGGACCAGCCAGGAAGGGAGCTCTTACCAGCTTCTGGCACCAGGCGCAGCCTGGCCCTGACTCGATGCAGTCCCGGCAGGTGTTGACCTTGAATTTGGTGCACTCCTCGGAGAGAACTGGGGGCAAGATGAGACAGGCTCTGTGAGTGGGACTGCTGACCCCACGTGGAGTCTGGCAGGCACAAGGGGCTGTGAACATGGATGGGTAGACAGATGACCCAGCCCACACACAACAGGAGATGGAAGGAAAAGGATGGTGAGCAGGAGGACCAGGAGGGATGGGATCAGCCAGGGGGCATGTATCTGCCAGGATACAGAGAGCAGCCTCCTGGAGGGTGTGAGGGTGGGCCCCATCCTTCCCCACCAGGAATGTCCCGCAGAACTCACCAGACCTGAGGGAAAGCAGACTGGAGAGGGTGAGCAGCAAGGAGCACTGACGCAGCATTTCCTGTGGAAGGATGGGGCCTTGGTGACGGGTCCTCAGACCCCAGAGTCTGTGGCTTCCTGCCCATGGAGCCCCTCCTCGCTGGCCTGGAGATGCAGAGCTAGGAGGCTCTGACCCTGCTGCTGAGGATGCTCAGTATCTGAGTGGGGCCAGCACTGTCTGCCTCCTTGGCTGCCATGCAAGGTGGCTGCCACACCCCTGGGCCCACTGGGCCTCCGAGGACGAGCAAGAAGGGGCCTCATGCCAGCAGCACACGAGGGCACACATGTATGTACATACCCACACAGCCACAGCACACAAGTGCACACAGCACACACAAACACACACCACACATACATGTGTATACACTATACACACAGACACCTGTGAACCATATGCCGCACACACAATCACATGCCCACATATACCATGCATGTCACAAATAAACTCGTGCCGACCACACACAAACACGTGGCAAAAGCAGGACCAGAAGGAGAAGCCATCCCTGAGCAGTGAGGGCGCCTGCACTAAGGTGAGAGGGAGTGTTACGAAGAGCCACGACCTGCCTGTTCAGGGCACTAGCTGCAGCTGACGACCGTTGTTTTGTTTTCTTGCTACACACCTGCTGTCCTCATGAACCCAGTGCCAGGGGTAAGGCATGGACAGGGCGTCCAGCGAAGTGGCTCATTCAGTGGTCACTGACTGCTGATGCTTCCGGAGGCACTATCATGGGTGCAGGGTCTGAGGCCTGATGTTTGAACTCTGTTCAGGTTCTCGGAGGCAGAGGCAGGACCTTCCAAGCCACAGCCCACTGGGCAGGGACCAGAAAGGGGCCACCACAGGGGCTGCAGCCCTGGGCTGGGCACAAAGAAGCAACGGCCCTTCAGAACAGCAGGGGAAGAGAAGCAGGGCTTCCTGGGTGGGTGAGTCCCCTGGTCTGAAAACACTGTCACTGACTGTGACATTTTATGTGACACCAAGGAAGCGGAGAAGGTGTTGAAATGTAAGAAACCAGGAGTTCACAGGCAGGAAGGGGCCATGTTTTATCAGAAGCAAAAATCAGCACAATTCACCCTGAAAGTAACTCAGATGCCAGCTGCTCTTCTGGGGTGGGCCTCTGAGGCTCCGTGGGCGCCCTGCCCCCAACACACTGCCTAACGGTGGTGGGCCATCAGGGTGGCCTTGGAGCCCCAAGTCAGGGTGGGTCTACCCGGCTAGCAGAGGCCCCAACCCAGAGCCCACCTGCCTATTCTGGGGACTGCGTGGTCCCTGCTGTGGCCTGCAGGCCTCTGGGTGCACGTGGTCCCTGCCATGGGTCTCTGGGTGCACACCGTGGGTGATCTGGCCCTCCCTTTTCTTCTCCCACCCAACCCCAAGTCCCTGTCTTTTTGGAGGTGATCCTGCTCCCTGCTTCTCACCAAGATTATACTCAAGGCCCGGAAGTGTCGAAACAGAACCCTCAATTCTTCCCAACTGTGTCGAAAGCAGAACCCCTGCCTACTCTGTCTTCCTGGGTCACAAGAGCAGGGAGGCAGTTTCAGTTCACTCCAGGCCGCCCTTTGTGGTCCCTCAATTGTGAGGCATGGGGCTTAGGCCAAGACCAGCCTCAGCTTTCCACCTGGGTCCCCTGAAGTTTGGCGGCTGGACTGGTGCCCTGAGTACGCCCGCTGAATCCTCAGCTGACCTACACTGCCCCAGGACACAAGGTCCAGTCGGCCCCAGGATGGCACCCCCACTTCTGAGGCTAAGGTGGCTCCAAGCAGAGGATGAGGGAACCCCCTCCCCAATGCCCCAACTATGCTTGTGGTCTGGCAGGGTGAGTGGACCCCCCGGGTCAGGAGCAGGACCTACAAACACAGCTCTGCCCCCACTCCTGCGGTCACAGACCTGACCTCCCCCTCCCCACATTCACCACAACCAGCTTGTGAGCTCCTCGGGGCCGAGTGGCAGCAGGACAGGGCCCTGGGCATGGTCACACTTGCTGTACTCCCCCCACAGAGAGTGGACTGCATCTTTGTTAGGGTAAGACCCACAGGCCATAAGGCCTTATCTGAACCACAGGAAGCCAGGGAGGGGTGGGTAGGGGGGCTGCTCTCTCCCCAAGTGTTATTTCTCACTTGCAGCAGGAACAGCCACTGCGGGTGGCCCCACCCCACTACTACATGCCCCACAGGCGAGTGCGGATGGGACACCCAGATACATGCAGCTCTGGGAGCTCAGAGGGCAGGCAGAGGGGAGGAGGCAGAGCATGGAGCCTGGGAGCCAGCGCTTCTCTCGGCTGCGGCTGCGGGCAAGCAGGGCTGGGGCAGGACTCTCCTCGCTGGGCCTCGGGGCACAGGGCCCCAGTGGCTGGGTATGGCAGCCAGGACTGACCCTCAGAGGCCCAGGGCCTTGCCCAAATCTAGCCTGTCGAGGCTCACAGACCGAGCTCTCCTCAAGGCATTGTCCTGGAGGCCGATCCCCAGGCCAGTGCTGTGCAGGGCCTGCGCCTGGGTGGCAGGCCTGCCTCGGTGGCTCACTCTGCCTCAGTTTCCTCTGTGCAACTGGAGGGCTTTGCAGGCCTGTCCCTGGCCCTGGGGAGGGCAGGCTTGGCTTGTGATCAGGCATTGGCTTGTGGAGCGACCTCTGCACCTGAGGGCTCCAGGATCAGCGATGACAGCTGGCCAGGGAGTGAGCAGGCCAGTGGGAGGTCCAGGACTGAGCCGAGGGGAGAAGGCAGCGCGAGGAGAGGGGAAGGGCGCAGGTTCCAGCCAGGCCACCTGAGCCCAGGCCTGCAGAGCACATGCCAGAGGGGGCATTCTGATGGACAGCCCCCTGCCTCCCTTCTGCTGGAGGGCTGAGTGCCTTTCACTAGCTAGGCCACCATCTCCCCAGATCTAGGAAGCATCCACCACCAAGACTCAAAATACAAAACCCTAAGTTAGGCTGTTTGAGAAACCCCAGACCCCACCAGCCTGTGAGGACCTGGACCCTGCCCACTAGGGGAGAGATGGCACAATCTAGCGAAACTGTAGGAAGTGGCACCCCCAAGTTCCCTGTGCCAGCGGGTTTCCCAAAAGACCAGGCCCAGCACCCTCCCCTCTGCACCCAGTGAATGCAGCTACCGAGGGGCCCACCTCACCACAAACAAAGTGCTTAACATTCGGGTTCTGAGATGCGGAAGGAGCATTAAAAGAAAAAGAAAATATTTTAAACTACACACACACGAAAAAAATACCCATATTTGGTGAGACAGAGAAGAAAAGGGAACATTAGAGAAGAAATACAACTTTGAGCAAGAAGCAGTGGGAGGCAAAGCCTGTGAGTCAGGATGAGTGATGTGGTGTCGGCGCAGGCTTGCTGCCAGAGATGAAGGTCTTGCCAACGTACAAACCCTCAGCCGAGGCCACTCAAGCTGCCATGGTCCCACTGACCGTCGGCACTTGGCATGGGAGCTTGCCCTTGCCCGTTGGGGTCAGAGAATAAAGCCACCTGAGTGCTGACTTACGAGAGGTCCCCAAACCAAGTGACAGGGGGCCACGAGCACAGATGACATTCTGGGGAGGGGAGTAGAAGGAGGAGAAGGTAGGGGTCCCTGCTCACTTGGGAGTGGGTGAGTCCGGGCTGTTTCATGGAGAAAAAAGCAAACGTCTGCAATGGATATAAAAGGCCTCAGCCTTTCAAAATCACAGTGTCAGGATGCGATCTGCTGTATCCTTTACATAAACACAAAAGAGAAGTGAGCACGGCTCAACTCCAGTGGGGGCAGGAACCCTGCCCCCCATCTCGGAGGTCCAGACCCATCCACTGGACTACAAGGGCACAAGGATTGAGGAGGACACAGCCTACAGTTCTCCAAAGCTCCAGCCCCAAAGACACAGCCCAAGTGCCTGTGGACGTGGTCACAGCTATTAATTTCACTGTTGGTGATGTGCAAGAGCAGAAATTTGAAGATACACAGCTTATGACTTAATGGAATAAAACGAGACTTCCCCACTCCCCGCCCCACACATTAACTAGTAATTTTAAAATGCAATTATCTCTTTTTAAAAAAAGATTTATTGTATTTTTTCACTACCATCTGTCCCCCTTATACTCCTCTCCCCCTGACAATCTCTTAAGTCAGCGATTTTCACCCTTTTTCCTTTCATGGCATACACAAACTAATTACTAAAATTCAGCAGCACACCAAAAATGTCTACTTTTTTCCAATCTGACAAAAAAATAGGTATAGTTTTGATTCATTCACACCGGACGGCTACTGTTGTGTTGGCTGTTGTCATTTTTTATTTGACAACCTAAGGGAAAAGAGGTCAGTGCCCCTGACTAAACAGTCAGGTATTGCCTATTTTAAAAATTCTTGCAGCACACCGGTTGAAAAGAGCTATCTTAAGTCAGAGAGGAAATGCAACATATTTGCAGACACTGTAGAAGAGGAGGTGAAGCAAACACCCTCTGTGCAGGGCAATGGCGCCCTTGGCCCCTTGGGGACGTGAAGCTGATGTCCTAGATGCCCTAATGGTGGACGTAAAGGGAAGATGGTTCCCTTCCAGGGCTGGAGGATCCAGAAGTGAAAGAGCAACGAAAAGGGGGCGGAAGTCGGTGAATCAGAAAGCAAACATGAAAGCAAAAATGGATAATTACATCGAAACCCAATTCCTAGGGAAAAGCCATAAAACGGGTCCCCTGGAAGGGAAAAATGTGTATGACAGTCATGGAGTCGCTTTGAAAGGCACAGTTGGACCAGGCAGGGCTGGCGGCATCCGTTCCTGGGCTGTAGCTGCAGAAAGTAGCCAGGCATTGTAGCCCTGGTGACCCTCATGGGGTTGAGACCCCCCTAACCCCGTCCAGTCAGTTTTCGACCCGCTGGTGCACTGCACGCCGGACGCCTGGCTGTCAGGGGCTCCCCCGCTCAGGGCTCCTCCCACCACAGGCATGTTAATTCAGTCTCAGGAAATAAAATGATAGAAGAAACAGATGAATGTCTGTCTTACACTGAAAACCTAAAGGGAAAAGAGGGCAAGAAGAGGGATGACTCTGAAACAACAAACTGGGACATAAAATGAATGAATGGATGAAACTATTTAATTACTATCTAAGGCAAAAGGTAAGCGGGGATCTTTCTCTCAAGGAGAGCTTAGAAATTAATAGCAAAAAGGCAAATAAGCCCCAGCAAAGGCTGTGGGCCGACGGGCATTTCACAAGGAGGAAATGCCACCGCCCAGTAAACCTCAGAGAGCCCCCCGGCTAGTGGTCAGGTACCGCAATGGAAGCAACGAGGCTTCTGGCCTAGATGTCGAGGGGCACACGCCTTTAAGATTTCTGACGCCCACCCAGCGGAACCTGCGCTGCAACGGGAACGAGCGAATGACTCCGTTTTCGTGGTGAAAAGCGACTGCGTGGGAAACCCGTACATTTACCAGGACTGTCCAGGTTTCTCTCCTGGGGGCACCCTTGTAAGTATTTGTGATTTTCTTTGTTATCTTGTTTGTATTTTCCAAACTTCCTACAATAAACATATATAATGGCTTTTAAAATATTCATTCACCTAAGAAAATCCAAACTTGCTGGTGACTGAGCAGTTGTCCTGAAGCTTCTGTCCCTGCCACCAACATTTGAGGGCCGTGGGTGACTCTGTGGTGGTGGGAAGAACTGAGACCACTGACATCAGGGCCCTCCTTCATTCATTCACTGAACACATGCTTGCTGGTCTCTCCTCTCGGGGTGCTGCCTCTCAGCTTCTGGGATTCTGACCCCTGCCAAGACCTTGCAGAACCCTGAACCCCCTGAACACTCCCACTGAGTTTCCATCACACCCCAACACTGCTGCGCTGCAAAAGCCGAAGCGTGGCCCCATCCACACAACCTAAAACGAGGTGGAGGGAGGCGCTGCTCCTATGGGCTGACTCTGCCAGCGCCCCCCAGCCCCTGAAGCACTGGGAGCAAACCCGCGCCCCACACCCAGAGTGCTACCAGGTAACCCAATGCTCACCAAGGCGCTGGGGTAGCCTGCTGTCCCCATGGCCCCTCCCTGGTGAGAGCCCTGGCTCAGGGATGTCTTGCTGTCGATGAGGCCAGTCTCAGGCCCTGCCTCAGCTCCTCAGCCCCCAGGAAACCCTTCAGACTACTTCTAGCGGCAACCCAGGGTGTGATACTTGGGTGACCCTCTCCCCAGAAGCATCCATTGCAGTGGAATGACACCCCATGGGCATGGTGGTCTCTGCATCTCAGACTGGCTGGATCTGAGCACCCAGAGGCCCGAACTCCACCCCCACACCTCCTGCCAAAGGGAAAGAGGCCATGACTGACTCTGTGACACCTCCTGGGTGGAGGGCAGTGGCTGTGGGAGGCCTGGTAGGAAGGCAAGAGACCAGGGCAGACACAGCCAGTCTTCTGGGGGAGCTTCTGCCAGTGGGAAGCGGCCCTTGCCTAGACAGCCAAGCAGGATAGTGGGGCCCTTAGGAATAAGCCTGGGCAGTGTTCCTAGCATCCATGCTGTTGGCTACACCCTGCACTCATGGTTTCAGTTCACCCCCATCCACCAGGCAGCGAACTACGCCTGCCCCCTCCCTGTTCCATGCAATGGTCCCAGCAGGGCTGGTGCCTTCCCCAGGTGTAACAACATCAGCCTGGCCCCAGGGCCAGCATTCTCAAAACCTGCCCTCAGCAGCTGAGCGCCTGCAGACGAGCCATTTTAGCCAGCTGAACCTCAGTCTCCTCCCTTATTAAACAGAACCAAGGATGCTATGATGGTGACTTTCATGTGCCAATTTGGCTGGGCCACAATACGCAGGTATTTGCCAAACTCAGGTCCAGATGATGCTGAGAAGGTATTTTTTTCACATGAGATGAACATTAAATCGGTGGACTTGGAGTAAAGCAGATTGCCCTCCGTAGTGTAGGTGGGCCTCACACAATCCGTTGAAGGTCTTAAGAAGAATGAGGTCCCTGGAGAAAGAGGGAGTATCGCCGCCAGATGGCTTTCCAGCTTGAGTTGCAACAGCAAGTCTTCCCTGGGTTTCTGGCCTGCCCTGTGGTCTCGACTTAATAGCTCCTGCAGTTGCATGAGCCAAATCCTCAATCTCTCTCCGTACACACACACACTCACACGCCCCCATCCTATTGGCGCTGCTTCTCTGGAGAACCTTGACTGCTACATATACTGAGATATGTGTCCAGGCTCAGGGAATCTTGCTAGAGGTGTTTTTAACAAGCTTGTTGCTGAGGAAGGTCAGCTGCACCGTGGTTTCCTGCTCTGCAGGTTCTCGAGGCCACAAGGGCACTTCTGAGCCCGCTCCTCTTCCCCCCAAATCAGAGCCAAGGGCTGTGACACCACAGCTCCCCCAGAGCCTAGATGGCCCCACACGATGCCCTTCTCGGACCTGCGCTGCGTGGATTCTGCACTAGGTGGGGGCCCACGTAAGGGGCTCATGCAGAAGCTAGTGTCTGCCTGCTCTTGAACTCTCCTGGGCCTTGCTTCTTGGCTGCTGGAAGGGGGAGTGACATGAACACCCTCAAATTTAGATGAAGGAGCCCTGGGCCGAAGCAGAAAGGCCTGCCTGGGTCGCAGGCTGGGTGGCTCTAGGACTGGGCTGTACCTGCCAAGCCTCACCTCGCTTGTACCATCCCTAAAGCACCCTCTTGACAATGGTGGAAGCCACTGGAAACTGCCAGCCCTGTCAGGAACTCCCACTTCACCCATAGCCCGCCCTGCCCTGAGAAGAGGTGCTGGAGGCTCTTTCCTGCCTCTCTAAGCACTGAGCTGCACCCCTCTCCCCTTCTGGCCCAGCCACCAGAGCTGAACGCAGAGCTCTACAAAGCCCGTTTATGGGACGCCCACACGTGGAGAGGAGGCCCAGCTCCTGCGGTCAGAGCCAGTGACAGGTGGCTCAGGATCACAGGGCCCACTGCGACTCGGGAGCCCTGCCCCCGCCCAGCTGCTTGCTTCCCTTTGGTAGAGTGTTCAGGCAGATGCCCTGGAAACGGTACCAGTCCCACGGTGATGGGCAGGGTCGGTCAGAGGTGAGCTGACAACACATTTGACAGTCTCATTTTGGGTCCAGTTTGTGCAAAGGGAAACAGGCAGTGAGCACGCCTGCCAGGTCTGTCTGGTGGGTGTCACCAGAACATCACTGAAAGGGGGCCCAGCACTGGGCAGAGGGGCCTGGCATGGCCAGGCTCCCTACTTGCGGGGTGAACACAGTGCTACCAACCCCTTGCAGGTAGTGTCCTCACCTGCAAAACGGAGCCAGTCGCCCATGACATTGCCTCAGGCAGGACTGTGGGACACTCACACAGTGACAAGCAGCAGAAAGATGACCCCTGCAGGTGTGTTCCACTGAGCTGGTGGGGGCCTGGGTCACATGGCGTCACCATAGGCTCAGTGCTGCCCTGTCCAAGGACAGGCGCCTATCTGTAGCTCTGTTCTCTGGGGAGCTTGGCCGGGGCCTGAGCTGAACCTGCCGGACCCCTCTGGACACAGACACCCCTTATCCACTTGTCCCCTACACCTCCACTCCTGGGGAGTGAGGTGTGGATTCTGCCTTCGGTTATAGAGTCTGTTGGAATTTAAACTACAGGCTGCCCAGCCCAGCCCAGCCCAGCCCTACCATTTCATAGATGGGAAGTCAAGCATCCTGCTCATGTCACACTCTTTCTGGGTGGGACGAGGTGTGATGGGCCTCTCCCCTCCCCTGGATAGCAGTGCCTCTTCCATAGAACTTTGGCCAGGCCCTGGGCTGCCTCCTCTCCCGGGACAAAATCTCCAAGTAATGACTGTCTCTTGTTCAAGGCTTACTGCACACGTGCACGCTGGCAATTATAGGGCAGGTAATCCACCGAGATCTCGACGGGTGGATTACCTGCCCTATAGAGCCCACCCCAGGCTGGTGGGTGGGTGTCTGGCTGCCCAGCCTGCCCCCCCACTGGGAAGTGCCTCAATTTTCTCTGTCGGGCAAAGCCCTGGGGCAGCCCCAAGTGCCCTCTGCCCACATTTGTCCACAGGCGCCTCTGCCAGTTGCTGATCAACTCGCTCAACGGCTAGAAAAAGAAACGGTGGCACACCTCAGACCTGGAGCTCACTCTTACAGAAACCCTGCCCCTGGTCACTCCTCCAAGGTCACCTGGAGGTCAGGCATCCACAGAGTAAGGCCCTCCTGTGACCCTGCGCAGGCTGCGGTACAGAGAGATGTGGGCTCAGCCAGCGCCATGCCAGGACTATGCGGGAAAGAGATGCCCTCAGTGCCACGGGGACGCCAGTCCTGGATTCCGAAGTGCCTGAGTGCGGTGCCGGGTGGGGTGGGGCCCTGCACTAGAGTGGCGGCGGCACGAAGAACCTCCCAAAGCTTCGCAGCAGCTCTTCTCTGCCAGTTCCCCAGCATCTGGCCTCCTGGCCGTGTGCAAGGCCCCGGTGCCCTCAGCCAGCGGAGAGCTCATTCTCCCCTTCCTGTCATGATGGCCCCTCCTCCTCTACCTCGTGGTCCCAGGTACCCTTGAAGAAGGAGAGCTCAGGTGAAGGGAGATTGGCCAGGGACAGCAGCAGGGTCCCCAGCACACACACAGATACTCCTATAGGCAGTCGGAGGAGGGGGGAAGAAAACAGGGGTTGGATGCAGGGGGAGGGGGAGGTGGGACTGAGGGGCTCTCGGTGGACCCCAGGCTCTACTCCCGGGAGACCTTGGGACAGGCCTCCGGGAGACTGGTTTAGGTCGCACAGCTAATGCCTGTCTCCCGAAAATTCACTGTCATCCAGCACTCGCACATGCTCAGGCCTGACCTTGTGAACCTTTGAGAATCTGAGAGAAATGACAGACACACCAGCAAGAAAATATGCCATGGACACACACAGCTCACAGATATTTACACACAAGCACACTCATACAACACACACTCGCACATCCCCATAGATTCCCCATACACCCACATATAGACACACACACACACTAACACACTTCTTCACATGTATCTGCACTCACTCACACACACCACAAACTCACACCCCCCTCACATACACACACCAAACACACACGCTCACAGTCAGACAGATACCCACACTCTGCTGCAGACAGACCAGCCCAGGCAGCTCTGGGGGCAGGAGGGGAGGAGGTGACTGACTCAGGCAGGGGGAGGAAGGCACGACTGGTGCAGCCCCACCGCCTTCCTGCACAGCCCGGCCTTGCCCAGTGCTGCGCCCCCAGCGGGGGGTCTTGCCTCCCCCTCTCCCCATCCTCCTCTGGCTCTGCCAGCCTCCCAGCCCTCATTTCAGGGGCTCAGCACGTGTCTGTGGCTGTTGGGAGACCCTAGATGTGGAAGCCAAGGACTGGGATCTGTGCTGTCCCTCCCACCATGCTGGGGCACCGCATCCTCAGTGACAGACACACCCATCAGTTCATGCAGCTCTGCCTGCGGTGGGTGCAGCGCTCCCCCTCATGGGGTCTCAGTAAAAGGGGGCCTGGAGTGGGTGATCCCAAGGCAGGCAACAGGGACCAAGGCCATCAGGGCCCCCTGCAGGCCCAGGCCAACTGGACCTGCTTCCCATGGGAAAGGCTACAGCCACCCTCCAGGGAAGAGCCACAAGGCCAAACTGCTGTCCATGGAAAGAGCAGCCTGGACACTTGAGCCTTGATGTCACTTACCCCACTTGGTGTCCTGCAGACTGTGGCAGGGTGTCGGCTGTGCTGGCAGGAGCTTCTGTGCAATCTTCACCAGGCTGGCTCTGGGAGGACACTAGCCAGCCCAGACTTTGATGGTGAAGGCACAGTGCTTCCTCTTCTAAGGCTAGGAGAGTGAGGAAGTAGTTACTTGTGGGTGATTGCACCACGTGTGGCCCAGCCTCTCTGCTGTATATGGGCTCCCGAAGGGGTGTCAGAGGAGCGCACTCACAAGGCAGGTGGTGGGAAGTGCCATTCATTGTGCAAGCCTCGGCAAGAGGCAGAGCAACGGGAAGGAGGCAGAACTTCCTAGAAGAAGGACCAGTGGTGGCACCGAGGGAATGCCTCAGGTGCAGAGGAGGTGCCCATGCCCTGCAGGGCACAGGAAACCACAGAGGGAGTGCCCTGGAGAGGGGGCTCCCAGAGAGAACGGTGAACCTGTCGGAGAAAGAGCGAACAGGCACATGGGGGACGAACACTTGTTTATGGAAATAAAAAAGTTTACGTGAACCAGAGCTGGAGAGCGAATCAGAGAGCAGGGTGAGTAATTAGCTCAAGGGCACAAGGAGATGGGAAAAGAAAGACACGGCCCCCGGTCCTGTGGATGCTCAACACCCATGTGACCACAGGGGTCAAGGGGATAGAAGAATGAACAGAGAGGAGGAGATGCTCAGACAACAGAAGACAAGAACTAGGTCTCAGAAAGGGTCTCTCCGGGGAGGGTGGAGAATGTCCTGTAACTAGGTTTACTCTGATTCTGTCACAGAACATAGAAGAGAGCAAGGAAATTATACAAGATAAAGTGGGGGTGGAGGGAGAGGCGAGAAAGAGAGAGAGAGAGACATGGTGAAGGTCCCACAGGCTACGAGATTTTAGAGACATTGACCAATCACCTGCATGGATTATATGTCACTGTCAGTATTTTTAGGTGTAACAGAGGTTTTGTGATTATATAAAAGCGTCCCCATCCTTCAGAGTGACGTGCTGAACTATTCCAGATGACATGATATGATGTTTTTGATTTGCTTCCAAGTAATCAGGAGGGGAGGGATGGGGGAGAGTGGGGAGGGGTGTAAGTAAAACAGGATAGGCCATGCGATCATTATTAAAGCAGATTTGGGGACATTCGAGTTTATCGAACTGTTCTGTCCCCTTTTACGCATGTGTATAAAGTTGTTTAATGGGCACAGAGGTTCAGCGTCGCAAGATGGAAAAGTTCTAGAGTTTGGTTGCACAACAGTGTGAATATACTTAACAATACCGAACTGTGCACTTGACAATGGTAAAGACTGTCACATGGTTCAATTTATTTTATGTGCATTTTATCAAAATTAAACAGAAAAAGGAAGTGTAAAAAATGCTATCCGTAAACTGTTAAAAGAGACAAGGCTTGCATTTTGAAGCCAGGAATGGGTGAGATTGGGGACAGAATTCTGGAATAACCTTTTTTCCCAAGTCAGCCAAGGCCTTCCCTCGGCTGTCATTTTCACTCAGGCCTTCCGTACATGGACTGCATGTCAGCGGGCATCACGGAGGACGCCCTGAGCTTGGCGGATGCTGAGCTGGGTGGACATCCAGAGGCCACACAGCCTGAGCCGCCCAGAACATCAGTGCCTAGTCAGGAGGCAGGCGTGTCCCAGCCAGCCCTAGTGAAAGACAGAATGGAAGGGGTCCCCGGAAGTGTAATCCAGTTGGGGTACAGGGGGCAGCCAGGTGAGTGTAGTGCAGAGGAGGAGCTCAGAGAGAGGGGGACTGTTTTCCTCTCCTCGCTGAACCCAGGCCTGGGTGACCTAGTCCTACCTCCCACCCAGCCATGTGCCAGCAACACACAGCCTGAGAGCTTGAGATCTCGAGAGCTCTAAAGGGGGCTCTTTGGTGATGGTTTAAAGATGAGAAGCATTTTCATAATGGGGAATGTGAGGCAAGGGGACCCAGGCCAACTTTACAGAGATTCCCTGGCAGACGGAGGGGAAGGGCAGTGGTGGAGGGGGCGGTGCCACCAGTCAACACTGGGATGAAGGTTGGAGCGTCAGGCACTGCAGCCCATAATACTCTGTTGGTGGGTGGGGCTGAGTGAGCCAAGAGAACCAGGGTCCGCCCATCAGAGGAGGGGCCTAGGGCCCAGCCCCACCCCCTACATCGCCCATCACCCCAAAGGCAGAAAACAATCTCACCTGGGTGGACTGGAGGGCATTCAGGGGACGGGAGGCTGCTGGCAGCACTTTCTCAGCTCTCAGCTCTTCTTCTCACACCTGTGTCCTCTGGGCCACCTTCCCTCCCAGCAGCCCAACCCTAGTCTTTTTCTGAAACTCCCCATCTTTGTTTTTTATTTTCTTTTTAACTTCTTCCTACCACTAACTTCCTCCTTCAGTGCTAATTCGAGCTGTTGCCCCTTTGCCTCTTTGGGACAGAGAGTGGGTAGCAGAGGCAGCTGCTGGGGGAAGGGGAGCAGGCACACACCCTGGGTTGGAGGTGCAGAGCAGGAGACGGTGTGACCTCAGGGAAGTGCTCCAAGTAGTTCTTTCTTACTCCATGCCCTGCAGATCCACAGCAACAGGCAGGAAGTGACCCAGCCAGGGCCGTGGAGATCCCTCAGTGCACGTCCACACAGGGGCAGCCAGGTGACTTAGAAAGGAGGGAAGGGATGCCAGAGTCTGGGAGTTTCCAGCCACCTCTGTCCTGATCACTGGCTGGAGGCCCCAGCCACACCTCCCACCCAGTCACCACCTCCACCAAGCCGACTTCCCCTTATCCTTCCTCTTTTTGGCTTCCTCCCTCCTGCCTCCCTGGGAAGCAGCTGAAGAGGTACTCTGCTTCCCTGACTGGCCCAAAGGATGGTGTCAGAGCACCAAGGGGGGCAGGAGGCGGGGGGATGGCCTTTGGACTGAGCAGGGGGTCCCCAACCTTCATAAGAATGCAGAGATTAACTGACAGACTTGACCATGCGGAAAATCACACTGAACGGTGCATTACAGACCTGTTGGGAGGCAGACACGGGGCTTTAAATCTAAAGGAGATCAGTGAGCAAAAAAGTGAAGCAACGATCAACTCTGGGGGGAACCAGAAAGTTGCGTAAGAAAGGAAATGTAATTACAGTGCTCGCGTTTTGCTCAGTGATGCACGGCATTTACATGGTTAGAATAAGGAAAGCGCAGAGCGCACGCAGACAAGCAAAGCATCCCACGCCTCTCCGGAGAGGAACAGGCCGCGTAGGGGTTGGGGAGCTCACCCTCATCTGCCGGAACAGGAAGGGCATAACGCCTTCCCACCCCAAATCAAATTCCTCCCTTCAGCAGGAGGCCATGCTGGCCTGCTGGGGTCAGAGGGGCCACCGCACTGTAACCCAGGCTCAGGTCGCCCCCTACCTTCCTGAGATTCATCGAATTGCCATTTCCCACTCAATTTGTGGTTTCCACCAACGCTGAACAGAGCCATGAAGGACATCTTTGCGGACGAGTGCCCACAGAAAGTCTGGGGTGCCGTGGTCGGACATGTTTGCCCCTTCTGACCGAGGGACTCGGTTTCACGGGTGCTTGCCAAGCTCCTCTTGCCCCAAGGGCGGGGGCAGGCTGGGGGACGGGGCGGTGGAGGCTAGAGAGAGAGCTCACACTTGAGGTCCAAGGGCTGGGCCTACTAGGAGTGGTGGCACCCTGGGGACACTGGGTCCCTTTCCTTCCCTGGGCCTCAGTTTCTGTCACTCCTCACCCACCTCCCTCACACCTTCCATGTTGGAAGGACAAATGAGAACGTGTGAAGGAGTCCTGCAGAGGGCCTGGCACACAGCAGGTACCAGGAAATGCAAAGATGTAAACAATGGGAAGAAGAGTGAGACGTGGTCCCAGAGATCACCAGAGCTTTGGATAAAATCACAGTGTATGTGTTTTGTTTTGTTTTATTGAGAGGAGGGTCATATTTGGACTTACATAGAAATGTCTTTTCATTGGATTTCATGCTTCTACTTTTTAACTTTTGAACCTGGGGGAGCAATTTCATTTTTCTGCATTATTATTTTTAATAATTCGCATGTCATAGACAGGAATTAAATTCTTTCCCTGCTTCCCTCCTGGAGATATGGGGCTGATGAGACCCTGGACTTCTCTGAGCGTTGAGAGCATGAAGTAGGGAGGATACGGAGCAAGGCCTGGCCTCCAAGGCCTTCCTGGGTCCGGGGCAGGGGGAACACCTGTCTCTGCCTTCCCCAGGAGAAGGTGGGTGTGGGGCAGGCTGATGTTTCGGAGGACTGTCTGAGAAATCTTTCTCGCACCACTCTGCCTCAATCCCAGGAAAGGTCTACAGAGAAAGCCTACTTTCAACCTCCCTCCCACTGGGGACCCCTTGCTGGAGCCAAATCTAATTACCTAACTCATTCCTGGGCACACCTGTGTTGTCACACCCAATAGCGGGCTCTCACGCCTTCCCTGTGCCCCCTATTTCCCCTCCTGCAGGGTCCAGCCCAAACGCTACCTCCCCAGGGCCTTATTCATCCCAGCCTCGTTTCTAACTTGTAAGGCGTTGTTCCTTCTTCTGGCCCTGGGTGATACTTCACACACACACGTGGCACATCAGTTGGACAGAGGTGAAGGGCATGGCGACACCCAGCCCCACTGGAATTCAGTGCCATCTCTGGCCAATGGGAAGGATGACCACTGTGCCACGACCCTGTGTGTGAGGTTGTAGGCAGATAAGACACAGAACATCACCTGGCGCAGAGAGAGTGCTCCACAAACGTTAGCTGTGGTGACCCCGCTAGGGCCGGGCAGGGAAGCTTTTTCTGGAAAGGGCAGATACTATAGGTTTTTGGTTGTTTTATCCATATGGCTCTCACCACAATTACTCAGCTCGGCTGCCGCCGGGCCAGGGCAGCCAGCCCCAGGTCCCCCGCGAATGAATGAGTGTGGCTAAGGGCCAGCCTGTGGGTGGTAGGTCACTGAACCCTGCCGTAGACCAGGGATCTTCTGGGGGAATGAGGACAGTGTGAGGGGACAAGGAGCTGCGGAGCTGCACATGGGACACTGGAAATCCTGGGCCTGGACTCTTGTCAGAAATGCAGATCCACTGGTCCATGCCCAAACCACTGGATCCAGACCTCACGTTGGCCCTGGTGTCTGTTCAACACACCCGGGGTGGTCTGATCATCAGCCCAGGGACAAAGTCAGGACCAGACCCTGAATCTCGGGCCCCACCAGGCCTGCATCTAGAAGACGCTTGGGACTGGGGAAGAATAAGAAGAGGACATCAGAGGTGGGGGACAGAACAGAGACCTCCAGACGCTGAAGGGGACCCCAAGGGTCTCTTCCCTCTGTTCTAAACCCCCTCTCCTGGCCTCTTCTGTCAGTTTCAGGATGCCTCCTCCTCCCCCGGGGGCTTCGGAAAAACCTCGTCTGGGGCCCCTGCTCGCTCAGATCCTCGAGAGCGGGCGTTCCACTTCCTGCAGATACCAGGGCTGGGACAGGGCCTCTTTTCCCTCCTGCCGGTGAAGGGCCCCACCTCTGACTACTCCCTCCTCCTCTGCCCCCCTCCCCGCAGGCTCTGGGTCCCAGTCCAGAAACAGCCTCTCAGCCCAGAAGGACCTTTCCCTGGAAAGCGCCTGCAGGTTGGGGGCTGTCTTCTACCTTTCCTCTCCCTCCTATTTTTCTTTCTTAAGGAAAAATAGCACATCTCTCACGGTGGGGCCCATGGGCCTCTCTTGCTTCTGGCACAGGAAGGAGCTGGGCATGTGAGCACTGGTGGCCCATGAGGCTGGGCTCTGGGAAGTCTGGACTGAAGTTCTGGGCACCCAGTGAATGCCCACTGGGCTGCATGGCTACAGGCCAGCTATGGAAAGGTACCTTTTTCTCTCTGCAAACTGCGGGTGCGGGTCTGCTTCTCAGGACACTGAGATGAAGTATGCGAGGCTCTCAGCGGAGCGGGGATGCATGGCAGTGGGGTGGGTGCCACGTCCTCTTCCAACCATGTTGTCTGACAAGGTCCGGGCATGGAGGACTCCAGTTCAAGGAATTCGTCTCCCCGGAAGAGAACGTGGCATCCAAATTGGGTTAACAATTGGCTGTTTTATTTTAATTATTTTGCTTTTGCTACTGAATATAGGCATTGTACTGTACTTACTTATTCCTGTACCACCCAAGAGGAAGGGACAGTATTCCCCATGGAACTGCCTGAAAGGATGGAAAAATCCCCACAGATTCCCCTCTCCCTTATACAGGGGTGTACGACAGCCAGGGCAATATAATTGTTAACCATAAGAGAAAACATGTTGGCTTATTTAAATTACCCTGGTTTGAGAGACTTAAGCGGTCCGGGCCCCTTAGTGTTCAAGAAATAACAAATAAAATAATAAGTTAGACTTCTTGAATTAACAACTGTAGCTAGATTTCCTGTTTATCTCTCCTTACATGTTTGTTTTGGTGATCAAAAGGTGGTGGGACTGTTAGACATTTGTATTTTAGGTTCATTGATTAGTATAATTCCAATGAAGTTATACAAAATAATAGAAAGTCCCTGAATGTCTACAAGTCATTAGAGTAACAGCCCCTCCTTTACCTTGAATAGAAATATATATCAATTAGACGGCCTTAGAAATAAGAAAAGCTGGTTAGCTATTAAACAGGTAGAAACAGTTACTATGAAGTTAAAGTTTATAGTACACAGAGAAACATTTTAGACAGAAAAGATATATAGCTAAGTTGGACATCACAAAGGCCTTATTGCCTCTGTTCAATCTACGGTATGCTGTTGCCCTATAAACAGATTCTGAGAAATTCTAATTGTCTGATTTATGGGTATCCTAGTCAAAATAATCTTTG